>JAJIZL010033753.1:22000-57375 GCA_023969395.1 Amblyomma maculatum
AAGAGAACGTCTGGAAAAACACAAAGAAACGTCCCCCTGCGGGAAATAGCAGGAAGTGCTTTCTTTCTTTTGTTCACCCTTCCAGTCGAGAAGTGCTATCCTCCAGTGATGAATGCCTCCTATCCAAAGGAGACGACAGAGTGACATGTCCGCTGACGTGCAGGACAAGAAAGGAGCATGACGCATACGGCCATTAAATGATTTCCCGGGAATGCAGGAAAGATTTGCAATTGTCGAAAACGGACAATGCTGGGAGCGTATGCGGCGCCCACGTGCACTTGGGTTTCTGAGAAGTAAATCCACTTGCCGGAACCAGCTGCCTATCGATTCTTGGCTGAAGAATAGAAATGTACCTCCTCGCCGTTCCCAAGCTTTTCCCGCCAACAAGTGACCAGGCTCAACGAAACAATGCCGGGCCAGTCAGTGCTTCAGACCATCAGTGCAGTGATGTGTTCGATTGGATGCCGATATCTGAGGGGCGTGCCCTGGATTTGGTTGGTCAGCATCTTCAGAGAGGGGCTGGACATAGGGGGTTTTAAGGACGCTGCAGAGCACGAAATGTCGCTCTGGGCCCTGGGTAAACGGCTCATCCAGTCGCTTCTCGCTATGAACTCTTAACGCTTGCCATTTTGCTGATGTACCCTTCTTTTTCGTGTAAATAATCTTGTAAATAAGTTTCTCAAAGTGCCATTAAACCTGCTTGTACATATTTCACCAACTTCGAAGATTCAGTCCTTCTTCAACCCGGAGTCTCCGCACGCTACCAAGTGAAGGCCGGGTCGACATAGCCCCAGCGTCACGACAGCCAACGAGAGCGAACCGGGCGGCAGTTGGCGCAAGCTGGAGATGAAAGGCTATAATGTAGAAGGGTTCTGGTGGTGGTGGACTCCGATGTAGCGAGGTTTTAAGAGGCTTTCCTAGCAACAGGGAAGGGTGACAGGCGTTTGAAGGTGGCGGCCCAATCGGGGAAATGTATGGTAGAATCGATGGCCAAAGCCCAGGAGTTAGTAGCGAACAACAAGGATGTAGAAATCCTGGTCATCATCCATGCTGGACTCAATGATGTCTTGAAGGGGACGAGCGGATTCTCGGGAGGAAGTTAGAAGTAGGTGTAAATAACATAAAGGAGGCCTCTGAGAAAGTGCATGTGACTATATGCATAATCCCGGAAGTCGAAGGGCAGTCCAGCAGAACAGAGGGAAGAGTAGTTGAGGCCAACCGGGTCATTAGGAGCCTAAGCCGACGACTCGAGTACAACACAATAGAAATTAATATGGATGTGTACTAGGCCGGCCTCCACCCGTTTGCACGAGAAGGCATCCACTGCAGCCGGGACACCGGTAAGAGGGTAGGAGGTAGGATAGGCCGCCAAGCAATAGCTTTTTAGGAGGACCCGGGGCCCTGAAGCCACCAGTGTAAACAAAGGCGACCAGGAGAATGAACCTAGATCAGGGCAACATAAAAGCCATAGGAGAAGCAACAGGCATAAGCGCAAGAGCCAAATTAATTCAGGCATAAGGTATATGAACATGAAAGGCGGCAGGAATAGGCTAAAATGATAGGAAATAGAAGAGCAGCTAAGGCAGGATAAGTTAATGGTTTATGGATTTGTAGAGATGCATCTTCGGGACATGGAGCAACCACCCTGTAACCCTGATTATGCATGGGAATACTGCAAGAGAACAGAGGGCAACAGAAAGGGAGGGGGAATTGGCGCATTCATCCATAAAAGTACAAATTGGCAAAGAGTCAAACAGGAATGCAAGAAACGTTTATGGCTAAAAGGAAAAATGGCAGGGGAGCAAACACTCCTTGGCCACGGCCGCTCAATGGGGAGGCGCACTTGGGTGCGGCCCGTCGCGTCTCCCGAAAGAGCCGTATTGCGCCTAGTTCTCATCGCCACCGCCGCGGCGCCACCGCTCCGGGACAAGTCCAGGCGGAGAGCTGCGCGCAGCGGCCGTGCCTGTGCTTTCGTTTAGGCGTCCGAGCGAGCGGCGCTGGATCATTTTAAGATTTATGAGCTGCGTTTCACACATTATGGTGATGCCACGTGCAAATTTGTTATTGATAAGGTGATAGCGGCATGTCACCATGAAAGCGCTTTTCCAAGTTAGACGTGGACCCGTTTACAACGAGAATCGAAGAAGCAGTGCGCCTCGCCGAGTGGGCACCCATTTAGTTACGGGCGTTTAAACCGCTGTAATAAAATATAACATATTGCAATCTTGAACTCATGACAAAGTTTGGGGCCATTTATTCAGCGTGCACTTTGTGGAAACTCGCAATTCAGGACGTAGCGTTCAGCATTATTGTTCAGCGTGTTCCTCCATTTTCGCTGGAAATAATATTGAAGTGAGAAGCACCACCTGAATATACTAGCTAACACAAACTTACAAAAGAAACAACACGAGACAACCAGTTCAACCAGACGCCCGAAGGTTAGGCAATTTTTTTTTTTCTTTTTATTTTGAAGCCACATGACGCACAGAGGACACCCAAGCCTATTACAAACGAAGAACTTTCCTAGAAAGAGGTTTGTGTGCAATTATTATTTTTTCCACTGTCAGGTTTATATTTCCTGCCCAGTTGGTCAGCAGGGGTCGCATCAGTTTCGTTAAAAACGTTTTGCAGAGGTCCTTGGTGTGACTGCGGTCTCCTCTCTCGCAAATCAACTCCGGACATTGCACAAAATAGAGGAGAAGGGATAAAACCAACATGTTGCATAACTTGCTGCTTCTTCTGACCTCTGGGCACTTCATCACTTTGCTAACAAAGGTGCATGTAAGCTTGCACAAGGCAACTACCTCCATTTTTGGATACCTTAGGTGTCCATCGTCAAGATTCTTGATAATTCCATAAATTGCTTCAGTTGGCTTTGCTACCTGCAGCAGGGTTTTGCAGGAATCACAAGGCACCTGAAAACGAGCACAAACCTTTATCAAAGGATTGGGACAAATAAAAAAATAATGACACTCTAAAGTAAGCACTCGAATACTTTTAAACTTTTGTTAAATATAAATAATAAAGACCCCCCTCACCCCAGGGCAAGCACTGAAAACAACAACCAAATTAAAAAAAGAATGTTTCATGCAATTTTGTAAAAATGGTTTGGTTTGGTTTGGGGGGGTTTAACGTCCCAAAGCAACTCAGGCTATGAGAGACGCCGTAGTGGAGGACTCCGGAAATTTCGACCACCTGGGGTTCTTTAACGTGCACTGACATCGCACAGCACACGGGCGCCTTGCTTTTCGCCTCCATCGAAAAGCTGCCGCCGAGGCCGGGATTCGATCCCGCGTCCTTGGGAGCAGTAGTCGAGCGCCGTAACCACTGCGCCACCCCGGCGGGATTTTGTAAAAGTGTTCGTACCTTCTCTTCACATGCACGTGCAAGGTAACCAGCCAAGTATGCGATCGGTGCTGACTCTATGTCTGCTGCTGGTTCACACCACACATGAATGTATCCAAGCTCTCTCGAAAACTCTCTCGCAGCAGAGGTGATGGCAGCGGGCAAGGTACGACTTTCGTAATCTTTAATGCCAAATTTTATAGCTGCCTTCGCCTCAGAGTTAATAGGTGCATTTGCGGACTTTGATGCTTGCAAGATGCCAACCTGCACAAAGCATGGCAAAATTTGTATTATCTCCGTTGATTTTCGTTTGTCGCTAATGGTACCTTCAGTATTTTCTCCGAGGTGAAAACTGCAGCCCTTGCGTCAACTCTGTCGTTCCCGCCATTGAATTCCCTTAGGCTGCTAAAAAGCGATTCTACAGGATCGCTGTTCAGGGCCTGCGTTAGGACGTATCGGAAGCTGAAAATAGGAGATTCGGTCAGATGCAATGCACTAGTAAGGCGCACAGAAGACATTATTGTAAAGATACTTACTTGACGTGATCAAGCAGGTACTCAATTAGCGCCACTGTTGATCTAGTTGTCATGATTGTTGCTTCGTACGTTTCCTTGGTTAGTCTTTGCTTCGACGTGCCTCCTTGGACCTGAATGTCTTCGATATAGCAAACAAAGTCCAACTCTAACCAAGAGAGCCGCTCGTCATCTGACAGATAGAATGGCTCCTCTTGGTGCTTCCATGCCTTCACTGATGCAATGTTGTGCAAGGCATACCATTTCGATATCATTTGCATAAACGTGATTGTGGCGGAACTATCTTGAAACTCACACGCTTCAGGGACGGACTGAGGGTTGCTCTGGAGGAACTGAAGTGTGGCTATCACAGGTGGGGAAAATATATCTACTGCCCTGCGCACCTTCATTTTTTCAAGGTTGCTTGGCTCAACATGAGCCCGCGTGAGGAACTTTACAGGTTTAACTAGAAGTTGGGATTGTATGTCAAAAATCTTCTTCAAGTAATATCTACCTCGAATGGCCTGCCCCTCATCCATCATTTCTCTTTCCAGAAAGTTCATGCGGAGATTTTTTATCAAGTGGTTTGGGTCAAACGCCAAAAAAAAGGGGGTCACTTCTGAAAGGGTGAGGCACCGCATGTACAAGTGCACCTTCCTCTGAAAGGCTCTTGAAAAAGGCAACGTTAGTTTGATGGTTGTCCGCAACAATTCTTGCGATGCGAAAGCCAACCTCTTCGACTGACTGCATGACTTCCATGGCCATTGAATGAAGCTTATCATTCTTAAGGCAGCGGGTGAAAAAATAACCCACTGGTATGATGTAAGATGTTGATAAGCCTCTCAAAACAAAACACAACAGACGGTTTGCCACCTGAGGGATTGTTGTTGAGAGCTCTGCAGAGCCGATGTCTACGAGGCCGAACACTTTGTCGACTTGCCGGTCATATATGACCTTTTGAGCTATAGACATCTCATCAACAATTAATGAACAGTAGGCCTCTTGCGGCACACTCAAGTTTTCGTATTCCACACGAAGGCGTTCTTTGATGAGAGATGTCACACCAACTTTTCCTGTTGACTGACCAACATATTTCTGCAGAGTGGTACGGCACGGCAGCTTAAAAAGACCTCTTGATCGGACGTGCTCGTAGCCTTTGCTTGAGCATGCTTTCCAAAGTATGCACTCTCTCAGAACATGCTCACTGTAAACAGGTTTTTTCATGCAACAGTTGGTCACTTGATTTCTGATGAAGAGAGCTGTTTTTTCACCTGCTTCGGCTGATTTTAGTAACTTCATGAAGTCCTGAACCGCCTTGTTTTCTTCATAACCTTGCAAGCGCTCTTTCAATTTGTCGTGCTCGGCTTGCAGTTTTTGCAGCGCTTTTGCTTGGCGAGCGATTTTTGATTTCAGCCTGTTCTCGGCCTTCTTTGCACCGTCCAACACGCTCGCGAGATCGAATGCAGTCTGATAAGCCTCATCAACCAGCAGAGCATTTTTGCTACAGATTTCCAACGCAGACTGGCATGCATCCTCCACCAACACGTTACTTTTGATGTTCACTTGCGTGCTTACTTCAGGAGCAACATTGTGGTAGCAATCAGAAAGACGAGACCCACTCACATTTGGATCCTCTCTGGAACCATCACGCTCAGCTGGAGTTCTCCGAACTGTGCCATCAGCAGACCGGTCAACTCGAGGTCTCTTTGTTCTTTGCGAACTTGTTGGTTGCATGTAATGTGGGTAGTTCGCGAATACGGAGGGGACGGCTGATGGAAGCAGGATCTTCAGTTTTGTGTTCTTCCTGTAGTCGTCGTCTGTGAAGTACAGTGAGCATACCAGTGACCTGTCATTCGGCTCCCACTGGCTTTCTTTTCCGGCCGAGCCCTCCCGAGATATGTTTTTCAGCCATGCTGCTCGACGTTGTAAATCGCACGGGAACTCGTGGTAACCGATCTTCGGATCTTTCCTTGAGTTCGTGGTGCATAGCGGCACACAGCAGTTGCGTGGCATAGTGACGCATGCGTTTAGGACGCTGTTGACACGGGCACCGATGACATGCACGCAGAACTAGCAGAACCACGCAGGCATGCTGAGCAGCAACAACTAAAACACGCGCCAAAACAGCGAGCGAAGTCCTTTCCGCGTCGTCTGGCCGTCCGTGCCGGCGGTAGCCGGCGGCGCCTCGTCCCGGAGTGGTGGCGCCCCCGCGGAGAATGACGGCGGAAACTGTAACTTCTCCCAATACGCGCTTCCCCAGCCATTGCGGCGCGACGCGACGGGCCGCACCAAGTGCGCCTCCATTGAGCGGCCGTGCCTTGGCTTTGCATACCTGTGGACAGGAGCAACCGCCAAAGAGGAAAACAAAAAGAAATGGTAGAGTGTATAGCAGGTGACATTAATGAGCTAGGAAAAGGATGCGGCATAATTATAGTAGGGGACATGAATTCTCATATAGAAGATATGGATGGATACACAGACTCAACAGGTACCATGCTGCTGGATATGTGTGAAAGACACGGCTTAGTTGTCTGTAACAGTACTGAGAAGTGTGACGGGATCATAACGTGGGATTCGACATTTGATTATGCGATAATGTCACACAGGATGTATGATAGGCTAGGGGTCATGAACATAGATGAACATGGCGTCAGGAGTCTAGGTAGTGATCACAAACGTATCAACGGAGTTTTGGAATAAAAATTAATGCAGGAATGAAGCATGATGACCAGCGAGATGGGATCTTTTACTCGGAGCAGCAAATGGAAACAGCAAGCAACCAAATTGAAGCAGTAATCTCTCAGGATAATAAAGCAGAGTGGACATACACAAAGTTAATGGGACTGTTTGAGCTAGAGCTGGCTAAGGTGTGAGTTAGGAAAAAAAGGACAAGACGAAAACCAGAGCTGGTGGGATGGGGAGGTTAAGAAGGCCATAGAGACCCAGGTAGCACAGAGACCCATGTAGGTCCGATGCAGGCAAGTGGAGCTGGGGCAACCATCATAAAACCTGCATCGGTCCCCGATGGGGCAAAAGTGGGCAAGCCCCATTTGGGCTTGCCCCTTTTCCTCCTGCATGGGCCCCAAAGCGGCGTTGCTCGAGCTAATGCAGAGCACATTCCTGCATCGAGACCACAGGGGTACCTTGTCGGATATTTGACAGCAATCCAACCTAAATGTGGGCTCTTTACGGGAAAGCCCTCATAGATCCGAAATGAGGCCGCCCCCATTAAATCTCTGTGGGACCAACATTGGCCATAGTGGGGCAAACAAACGGACATACCCACATGTTGCCCCAACCGGCCTCTTGTAGATTACTTGAGGACAGGTGAAACATGAATATTCAAGAGCTCAATTTGGGCGAGCCCTCGTGAAGCCCAAATGAGGCAGCCTTAGCTAAACCGCTTTAGGTCCCACATAGGCTGTAATGGGGCTGGAAGGCGGGCATGCCCGCATGGTACCAAAATCGGTCCCTTGTGGGGACTTTGAAGGCACGTGCTACAGCAGGTGGGCTCTAGGTTCAAAAACAACACCCAGCACCATTGGGGCTGCCCACACAAAACTAACTGCTTTATATCCCACATGGGCCGTAATGGGGCTGGAAGGCGGGAGGGTCCGCATGATACCAAAATCTGCCCTTGTGGGGAATCTGAAGGCACGTGCAACAGCAAGTTGACTTTAGGTTCAAAAACAACATCCAGCCCAAACGGGGCTGCCCACAAAAAACCGCTGTAGGCCCCACATCGGCCGTAATTGGGCTAGAAGGCGTGCGTGCAATTGTGTAATCATTCTTTCCAACCTTTATTTGTATTATATGTTGCCATAAATTACTATTATAGATTATTTGTATAACAGTTGTTGCCATGTTTAGTCGGTTAGAAATATTGCATGGCTTTAGTTTTCGCGCTCATGCAAATTGCGCTAAAAATACTAAAACATACTGATTGCTAACTGTTGCTTCTTATGTGGTTGCTGTTGACAGCCTGCAACTCTCAGCACAATATTACTGTTCAGAACACACATCTCCATAGCCTGAATAAGATGTACATAAAGTCATATAGGCTAGATTAATATTTTGAATTATTGTAAAATTTAATATTGTGGCTGTTTAGAAAGTGCAGACATGTATAAAATAATTACTTAATTATGTGCATGAATATTGATTGGCAAAACTTGGACTAGGGCTTCCCATCAATTTCCTGCGTCGGATCCCTATGAGAATAATGTGGACAAGCCCAAGTGCGGCTTGCGCTATTGAACCCGCATCGGTCCTATGTGGGGTTAACCGAAATAAAAAATTTTCATCCAGAGCGGCTGTCCGAATCTGTCCAATGGTCCTGGGAATTGGCGGGATGTGCCCTTTTGGCAATGCGGGAAAAATGTGGGCAGCCCCGCAAGGGCTGCCTGCATCGGTCCCTAGTGGGGCCCATCGGGGCTTTGTCGACAGCCCCCTTCAGGCCTACGTCAGTCCCTTTCGCAGCACCCACATTGAGCCCACCGGGGCTGTCCTGCATTGCCTACATCGGAACCACCGGAGCCCACCCTTCATAGCTCACTTTGTGCTACCTGGGGAAATATCAGGAAGCCTCCAGGGAACACAGATATTCTAAGCATAGGGGAGAACAGGAGCAGACGTTGAGAGAAAGTGGGATAAATACATAAAATGTAGAAGGGGGGCATCCTACTTAATCAACGAGAAAATTAGACGACTGGGGTCCCAGTTGTCAAAAGTAAACAGAAAGGATAAAAATGCAACTAAGAAATTCTGGCAACATATAAATTCCCTTAGTAAGCCCGGTCAACTACGCGCAGCCGCCGTCCCATCTCCGTGCGTCCCCTCAGCCCTCGTCCAACTTTGACCACTTCTCGCGTGACAAAACCGCTCAACCTCTCCGCGCCGTCGCTCTCCGTCGCCGATGCGTCGCCGTTCTACCTCGCCAATGCCGGAAAACCACTAGACGCAGTTCCGCAGGCAAGAACTGCGCTTCCGTCGACCAGTGAAAGTCCTGCTTTGCCACCGAACAATTTAATTGAACTAACCATTGAAAATATTTGTACTCTTGCGCTTGTAGATACTGGTGCTGCTGTGTCGGTTATTGACGTTAGACTGTGCCGCTTGTTACGAAAAGTTCTTCTGCCATATTCTGGGGTTTCTTTGCACACCGCCACTGCCCAGCACAACGAGCCGCTCGGTACCTGCACGGCTCGAGTCACCATTCAGAACGTTCTCTACGGCATCAGTTTTATCGTTCTCCGTGACTGCTCTCATGACATTATTTTAGGATGGGACTTCTTGTGTCGCTATCGCGCCGTAATTCATTGCGCTCGTGCCGAAGCCGTTCTCCGCTGTGCACCGCACCGACTGCCGCTAACGTCCTTGGGGAAGCCAAATGCCACGTTGCGGATGCTACTGATATCCCGCCTTCATCTGCTGCCATTGTGCCTATAAACTGTCCCTCTCTTCAAGACTGTACAGTGCTCTTCACCCCATCTTCCCTTTTCGTCTCGCGACGCTGTCTTCCCCTGCCCTGCGCCGTCCTTAGTGTACGAAGCGGACGCACCGAACTAGCCATTGCTAACGATTCGTTCTAACCACTCACGTTGCAACGTGGCGAGTGCGTTGGGCATGCCCAGCCTGTTCGATCAGAAAATTTTGTGACCGTCCCACCGGTTTTTTCTCCCTGTGCCGACACAATCTCCGACAATGTCAGTCGGAGATTGTGTCGGCACAGGCAAAGCAAATGGGCCGGTTGTCAGATGTGCGCCAAGGGCGTAGAATAGGTGGCGCATGGCGCTGGGTGAAAAATGCCCGCTGAGGTGAACTGTAGGATGGAAAAGGCGTAGGGGGTGGTGGTCTTGCGGCAACCTCAGCATAGGACAGTGGAGTGTGTGCGGGCGTCGGGACAGCGTCGGCATGAATGAACGGAGCTGTCAGTGGAGCGGCATGAAGACTTGGTTGTCGAGGGGGCGGAAGTGAGTCGGCAACATGTTCCTGAATAACCTGGCGTATGGTCGGAGCCAGGTGTGAACTGGAATGCGGAACGTTAGGAATTAGCGATAATTGCCGTGCAACTTCTTCCCGTACGAATTCTTTGATTTCTTGAATTAGTGTGGAGCTGACAGGGGCGTCAGACATAGCCGCGATCGTGGCTTCAAGTGGTCGAGGGACGATGCGTTGCCGACGAAAGTCGTCGTAGCTTTGACACAATGTGACCACCTCAATTACAGTACGGGGCTCTTTTGCCATCAGAATGTTGAATATGCCTTCGTGGATGCCCATCATGATGTGGCGAATCTTCTCGGCTTCAGTCATCGATGCGTTTACACGATGGCACAAATCTAAAACATCTTCGATATAGCTAGTGAAGGTTTCTCCTGCCTGCTGCACCCGCTCGCGCAAACGGTGTAGCTTACGGACCGCAGGGCGACCGAAGACATCCACAAAGCGAGATTTGAACGAGGCCCAAGTTGGAATGTCAGCCTCGTGATTGGTGAACCACAACTTTACCACTTGTGTAAGGTAGAAGATAACGTTGTTAAGTTTCAAGACGTCATCCCCCTTATTTTGGGTGCTTACGCGCTCATACGACGAAAGCCAGTCCTCCACGTCCTGATCGTCGGTACCGCTGAAGAATGGCGGGTCCCGGTGTCGAAGCACCCCGGAGCATGGAATTGAAGAGGCCGAAGAGGCCGAGGTAGCGGGGCCGGTGGTGTTGGTGCTGGAGTCAGTCATTGAGGTCGGAATTCGGCGGCTGCGGAGCTCCAGGGCGAGGAAATAGAAGAAAAATCCCGCGACCTTCACCAAGTGTTAAGCGGGGATCCAGGCACTGGTAGTGGGCACTGGTAGCGAGCAAGACCGGAGCGGTGGTGGCTCAGCTTGTCCGCAAAAGGCACTTCCTCTTTCTCGGCGATCTGTCCGCCTGATTGGAACTGCTTTTTTACAAGTAATAGGACTAGCCTAGAGCAGAGGTCTATATTGTTACAGATCAAGGTATCCGGCTAGAAGGGGAAAAGGCAATAGAACATATACGATTAATGATGTCAGAAAAGTTTAAAGAACAAAGAAATGTCGTAGGGGCCTTAGTAGAGGAGGATAGATTAGTTAGTGCAATTGTTTCAATTGGACAAAGAGAGTGGGAAAGGGCCGAGAAGAGAGTACCAAGTAGCACATCAGCAGGCCCAGATGGTATTCCTATTATGTTATTAAAGACATTGGGTCCAAAGTCTAAGAAAATGTTAAGAGAGGTGGTGAGCAAAATGTTAATGGATGACAACGTTCCTGATGAATGGAGACTAAGTAGGATGAGCATGATATTGTTACAGACTAAATGGATGAAGAAGAGGAGCTGAGAGTGTAGGAGGACGAAGAAGAAATGTGTGGTAGCGGAGTTGCTGTCTGGCTCGGGTGTACTGTTGTTTGGTCGCAGTAGCGTTTCCTCACATCGTGACATCAAGAGCACTACATTTTGATGGAGAGTGGGGTTTCGATTCCCCGGCATCGCCCCGCCATTGACGCGCCCCTGGAGCCTCGTCGTAGTTGCCGCATTGCTAGACTTCCGCCACTGTTCATTACCATGCCGCCGCCAACTGCGTCTACCTCTGTGCTTCTTACCACTTCAAGTCAAGCGGCTTCCGCCCTTTATCCACCACGCCGGGAGCCCTGCTCTTTCGATAACGCAGCGGGAGAGGATGTTGGCGACTGGCTCCGCCATTACCAACGGGTGAGCCGCTACAACCGTTGGGACGCCGCCACTCAGCTCGACAACGTCGTATTTTATTGCGAAAACAATACTACTCGCACTTTCAAGCCTTGGCGTGACCCGGCCGCAGTTACGTCTTACCCACGTGACGCTGTGACGCCACACCCCACGTGACATACGGGCTGGCAAGAGCTGCCAACTTGGGTATCTCGTTTCACACGGGACGGTTATGTCAGAATCAGCCTGCTAGGGCCCTGGCATTCACGTTACCCCTATAGGCCACTAAGGCATGTTCATATCGATTGGTTAAAACGGGGCTTTATATATGGGCTGAGGAAGAAGAAAAATAGAAGGAGAAGAACGCTCGGGCACCCGCAGCTAATGCTTTCGCTCAATATTTGGTTCAGCAGCGTTGAACCCTTGTAATTTTTTTCCTTACCGACACCGCCCTTCTTTGGTTTGAAAACCACGATGACACGCTGACGACATAGGAGTGCTTTGTCGCTGAACTGAAACAGTGCTTCGACGACTCGTCAGCGCGCAGGAAACGGGCCGAGCAGACCCTCGCCCATCGTGCCCAACTACCCGGAGAGACCCGCACTACCTATACCGAAGAGGTCTTCAAGTTGTGCAAGACGATAGACTCCCACATGGATGAGGACAAATTCGGGCATCTTCTGAAGGGCATCGCATATGATGTCTATAGCTTTTTCATCGCTAAATATGATCTATCGACTCTCTCCGCTGTCCTTCGCCACATCCGCACATTTGAAGCACTGAAGACTCGTCGAATAACGCCTAAGTTTGGAAGACTGGCCAATGTGACAAACGTCGCCAGTGTTGACGAGCAGGTTTCGGCGGACCTCACATCGACTATCCGATAAGAGCTGCTTCGGCTCGATTCTCATGGCCGGCACACCTCACCAGTGTCCTCCCACCCATCTTTTCTGTGCGCACCCGCCTACACGCTGCAGTCACAGCCTGAGTGCCCTTCTGTTCACACAGCACAGTCTGCCTCTACCAACGAATGGCCGCAACAACATTTCGCAAGTCCTTTTTCTTCGATGCATCCTAATCAGCGTAACGACCTTCGCCCACGAAGACCTAGGCGACCATCCAGGTTTGCAGATCAGCGCGACCCTGGCTCTTATCGACACCCTGACATCGAGTACTTTCAGGACCAACCTTCTCTCCGCCCTACTCCCATCTGTTACCGGTGCGGCATCCCGGGCCATATCTCAAGACAATGCCGTCGTCATCCGCCAACACGGTATGACCGACCAACGTACTCAGGCAACACCAGTGATCACAGTGATCACCCAATTGACTCCCATCGATACTGGCCGCCTCCTTCGCATGGCCAGTTTCAGCTCGGTGGCGTGCGCAACCACTCCCCAGCTTCCGACCGGAGTCTAACTCCACCGCCTGCATTTCGTGCTCGCCGTTCGCCGTCTCCACGGCGTCGCTCCCAGTCACCACCTCCAGGAAACTAGGCGCTGCGGCCGATGGAGGTGAGGCCACCGGAGAACGATCGCTACTCACAAAAATGCCTCCTTCCGTGACTATACTAAAAAATAAGATCCGTGTGTCAGTTGACGGTATTTTCACAATGACGTTAGTGGACACGGGTGCAACCATTTCGATTATGAGCTTATCATTTAAAAACTTGCTGGGACCCAAAGTAACGTTTTCTTGGAACGGAAATGCTAACTTCCATAGCGTTAGTGGCGATTTGTTTTACCCTGCTGGAGTGTGTAGTACCAAGGTGTGTCTTGGTGGCACCGTGTTTCCAGCGGGATTCGTCGTGCTGCCCCACTCTTCACATGATGTAATCCTTAGTATCGATTTTCTGCGTATCTATGGCGCAACTGTAGACTGCCGCAAGGGCGAAATCAGTGTTGAAGGCTGCCTTCCACCTGAGTTCTTCGACGAGCCTCTTGTTTGTGATGACGTGCTTTGCGTGTACGACGATACCGTTGTGCCCCCTATGTATGTGCAGTGCGTTCCGGTTTCGTGTTCTCGTCGTGCGACCAAAGTATTTGATGCGACCGTGACGCCTAATTATTCGAACTGCGCGAAGACATCTCTTCTGGTTCCTCATTGTTTGGTGTCGATAACTCAGGGCCGCACGCGATTGTGGACCATTAACTGCTCCACGCAGCCAGCTCTTTTAGCAGCTGGCATGAAGCTGGCGTCTTGTAGTGAAGACGTGCCCATATATCAGTGGCCTTGGTTACGGATCTACCAGTGCGGCATGTCTCAGCATCCCCAGTGAATGCTGAGCTGCGTGGTATGATTAGTCATTTCATTAATGCCACAGAGCGTGATGTTCTAGATCTTTTATCAAAGTATTAATCAGTTTTTGATTTCGCGAAAACCACGAGCTCACGCTCCTTACCCGGGTCACGCACCAATCATAGCATTGACACTGGATATGCGCATCTTATTCGCCAAAAAGCGTACCGTGTGGCGCCATCCGAGCGCAAGGTGATCACTGAGAAAGTTCGTGAAATGTTGAAGCAGGGCGTCATTCAAGAGTCGTGCAGTCCATGGGCTGCTCCAGTAATTCTTGTGAGAAAGAAAGATGGCACATGACGATTTTGTGTAGATTGCCGCCGCCTGAATTCAGCAAATAAAAAGGACGTCTATCCACTCCCCCATATATGACGTTATTGACTGCTAGTACTCTGCGACATATTTTTCATCTGTAGACCTGAGGTCTGGATACTGGCAGATTCCTATGTACCCAGCAGATAAGAAGAATACCGCCTTCATCACTCCCGATGGACTGTTTGAATTTAATGTAATGCCCTTCGGTTTGTGCAATGCGCCTGCGACATTTGAAAAATTCATGGATTCTGTACTACGTGGGCTGAAATGGGAGGTCTGTATGTGCTATCTGGACGACGTAGTCATCTTTGGCCGAACATTCCAAGAGCACAACGACCGCCTGGTGCTCGTTCTGGACTGCTTACGCCAAACTAAATTCAAAGAAGTGCCGTTTTGGTGAGTGACAAGCGTTGTGCTTGGTCACCTCGTCGAAGGTGAGGGCGTCCGGCCTGATCCTCAGAAGACCGTAGCCGTTGCTGCATTTCAGCAGCCTCGAAATGTGAAGGAGATCCGCAGTTTTCTGGGGCTTTGCTCCTATTTCGGACGCTTTATTCCTCATTTTGCAGATGTCGCCTACCCTCTCACGTGCCTGCTACATAAAGACATTCCGTTCCAGTGGAGATCTGAGTGCGCCTCGTCTTTCCGACAACTGAAGTTCCTATTAACATCACACCCTATTTTACGGCACTTCAACCCTTCTGCTCCAACGGAAGTGCATACTGACGCAAGTGAAATAGGCATCGGTGCTGTCCTCGTTCAGCGCTATGATGACCGCGAACATGTGATTGCTTACGCCAGTCAGACTCTAAGCAAGACTGAGCGCAACTACACCATCACCGAGCAGGAGTGTCTGGCAGTTTTCGCCGTGCAGCGCTTTCGCTGCTACCTATATAGACGGCCTTTCATAGTAGTAACAGACCATCATTCCCTATGTTGGTTGCTCAATCTGCGAGATCCGTCTGGTCGCCTATTCCGCTGGGCTCTTCGATTACAAGTATACGACTATACTATTTCATACAAGAGTAGCCGACGGCACGAAGATGCGGACTGCCTCTCGCGGTTACCATTTGCCACGACAGAATGTGACGCGGACAACTTCCGAGCATTACATCGCTGCTTTATCTACGAGTTTTCCCGATATTCGCACCTTCCGAACAGTGCAACATAGCGACCAGCACCTAAAGCCGTTCTTGAAGGCTGCTCAGGACCCAACCTCGAACAGCCAGTTTTGTGTACGCGATGGCCTGCTGTACAAGAAGGTTTACTCAGACACTGGCCGTCGGTTCCAGCTGATAGTACCTAAAAGCCTTCGTCTGTCTGTTTTACGCGCCATGCATGACAATCCAGCTTCCGGACACCTGAGATCGGCGAGAACTTTGCCTCGCACTCAGGAGCGATTCTACTGGCTCCAGATGCGCCACAATATATAAGGGGAAGAGGGACAAAGCTGACATAAGCAACTACCGTCCCGTAACAGTAACATCAGTGGTCTACAGGGTGGTGATGCAGATTATAAAATACAGACTGCAGGCATGCGTAGAGAGCAAGGGGGTGCTAGGAGAGCCGCAGAATGGTTTCCGGAAACGAAGGAGGTTAGACGACAATCGTTTCTCATTGACACTGTGTATTGAGGTAGCAGAAAAGGAACACAGACCCATATGGCTAGCTTTTCTGGATATCAAAGGAGCCTATGACAGTGTACCTCAAGAAGACGTATGGAGTATTCTGGATGTGTTAGGTGTGGAAAGTGGAGTAGCCAATCTTTGAAAAGATCTTTATAAGGATAACCAGGTGCAAATAAAATGGGAAAGAAAGGTGTCGAAGCCTGTAGAGGTAAAGATCGGGGGGCTTAGACAAGGATGTCCCCTGTCACCTTTGTTGTTCATGCTGTACCTGCAAGGATTAGAGGCTAAACTAGAGGAGAGTGAACTCGGCTTCAACCTTTCCTTATTCAAGCAAGGAGAATTTATCCAACAGTCATTACCAGAACTAATGTATGCAGATGATATAGTACTGATGGCTGAAAACAGGGTAGATTTGCAGCAGTTGATAGATATCTGCGGTACAGAGGGAGATAAGTAGGTCTGCAGTTTAGAAAGAAAAAATCGGCAGTCATAATTTTTAATGATAATGAGTCCGGCGAACATAGGATACAGGAGAACATGCTGGAAGTAGTGAATAAGTACAAGTATCTTGGGGTGTGGATAAATAATGGAGCTGAATATCTAACGGAGCATGAAAAATATATGTGGCAGCTAATGGAAGCAGAAACGCAGCCGTCATGAAAAACAATGCACTGTGGAATTACAATAGGTATGAAGTGATGCGAGGGATTTGGAAAGTGGTGATGGTTCCTAATCTGGCTTTTGCCAATGCAGTCCTGTGTATTAGATCAGAGGTCCGAGCACGGTTGGAAATTAAGCAACGCGGGGTAGGTAGGCTTGCTTTGGGAGCTCATGGGAATACGCCAAATCATGGTGTGCAGGGTGACCTGGGATGGTCTTCGTTTGAGACACGGAGTAAGATAGGTGCGCCGACTCCGCTTTTGGGAAGGGCGAAATTTTGCTGCATCGGAGAAAGCTTGGGGGCGGATCCGATAGATGGCGATAGGATTTGTCACCGACTAAATCACCGACACTGTTGAAGCATGCCGCCGCCGAACCCGAACCACCGCTCTGCTGCCGCTGCGTCTGTCGTCTGCTTCCTATCGCTGCACTTGCGTATCGCCTCCATCGCCGTGGGAATATATCCCTTGAAATCGCGTTGTCTGCATTTAAAGCTGCACTGAGGTGTCGTCTGTTGCCTGCTTCATCGCTGGCATATATCTCTTTCAGTCGCGTTGCACTCGGTGCTTCTTAAAGTTCACCTGCCGCGTTCCGCTGACTCCCAATGCAGACAGCGCGTTTCACGTTTCTGTTCTCTCTGGCGTTCTGTGGATGGAAGCGTTGTGAGTATTACGATACGAAAAACGGTACGTGATGTCATGTTCACATAGTTCACAAAGTGTGTTCACATATAGGGGAACAGTAGACGAAGTGGATGACTCTGGATCAATTTCGGCCGCCCAGAAGGCTCTTGAATGTGCGGTGAGATCGCACAGCGCGCGCATAATCTGCGTGTTTATTAAATTCCCGCACCTCAACGTTATAGATGCACCATCGGTGGCAGAAGGATAGTTCACCGCGGTGCGAACAACTAATTGGTATCAAAGAATCAAAATTTATTCAACGCAATGACTGAATACAAAGATATTGGTAAATACAGGAGGGGTCCCAAAGCCAATGGCTGCACAGGGGGCCTCCGATTACAAGCATGCAAAACAAAAATGATTACGTACAAACAACAGCGGGTGAAAACTGCAACTGTTATGTAACATAAATGTAGAACACACAGAAATACAGGATGTCGTAAATATAAACAGAACATAAATTGGGCACATGTTACAGAGGAAAACAATTGAATGTGGGATAAGTATTTTTTATCAATGAAAAAAAAAAATATATATATATATATATATATATATATATATATATATATCTAGCGCGATAGCAGAAAAGTACGAAAACTACGCTTAAAAGCATGAATGTTCGATGATTGCTTTATTCTGAATGGTAATGAATTCCACAAAAATGAGGCAGAGAAATTAACTGTGAATTTGCCGTAATTAGTTCTGGGTTTTGGTAGCAAAAAATTTTTTGGCATGAAAACCAAGTGAGACTACGTCACGGGAACTTGGTACTGTTAATTATTGAAATGGGGAGTGATCCATTTATGAACTTGATTATGAGGATGCCAATAGAATAATGAAATATGGATGGGACTCCAAGGATGTTACGAGCTTGCAGTAAGGGCGCAGCACTGCACAAATGGCTATTAGAAGTAATGATGCTAATGGCTTGATTTTGCATGTGTTGCAGCGGTGCTATATGTGTTCTGTGTGTGTTACCCCAATAAGAAATATAATAGGTATGTAAGGAAGAAGATGATACAGCGCCGACACTAACGACGATGAAGACGCCGATCAGCTGGCGCGCGCACTGAGAGCTCGGACTGTCTTGTTCGGACGAGATTGTGCTTCGCTCTACGATCGCCTTGTGTCATCGGTTGCCGTCTCCAGTCCTTCGAATAACCCCCAATAAACCCCTCTTCATTTGGTGGAACGTGCCGAGGTACAACCCTTAAACGATCACCGTGGAGCTCCGCAGCCGTACGATACGGCGACAAACGAGGTAGGCCAACAGCAAGTGGCAGCCCCTTCGCAGTCCATCTCATGCTCTCCGGTACCATTCGGCAGCGAGATCCCGCAGTTTTCAGCGGGCAGGGCGACCAGGACGTTGAAGATTGGTTGGCCTCCTACGAGCGGGTGAGTCGTCATAACAACTGGGATGACCGTATGAAAATCAACAACGTCATCTACCTGAGTGACGTTGCTATAGCAACGTCACTCAGGTAGATGATTGAAATCATGAGGCCGACATGCCAACTTGGGCCGACTTCAAGGCAAAGCTGCGTACGCGTTCAGCATGAAGGGGAAAGCTTCACAAGCTACATTGAAGACGTCGTTAATTTATGCAAGCGTGTCGACCCGTCTATGGATGAGGCTGCCAAGATAAAATACATAATGAAGGGCATTGATGCCGATGCATTTCACATGCTGTGGGCAAAGAGCCCAACCACGGTGGCATCAGTATACAACCTTTGCCAAAGTTTTGACGAAATGCTCAAACAACGCCTCTGCACTCGTCGCTCTCCCGCACCTGCTGCGTCCACATCTGGCCTGGCTGTGAGCAGCGACCTTTTGGCTGACATCAAAGACTTCGTTCGGGATGAGGTCTCCCGACAGCTTGGGCTTTTGTCTGGCCCACGCCCATGATCTACAGCCCAGCTGCTTAACCCCTCTCTCTATCCGACACACCATCAGGCAGGAGGTTGCTGATGCCATTCCCAGTTTTGGCCATCCAGCGCCTGTCCCACCTCATGCCGACCCTGTGTCATTGCAGCCCACACCTCTTGCTGCACCATTAAGTTACAACCCCCCTGTTGTCGTGCCGCCTCTACCTGTGCAAGTACAGATGCCTCCCACGTATACACAAGTTACCGCCCGCCCACCGCCGCCGCAGTCATTTGCGTACGTGCCGAATATGGCGCCACCATCTGTCGCCCCACGGTTCCGATCTACGACGCCTCCCTACAATCCTTGGCGCACGAATGACAACCGGTCTATTTGCTATGCTGCGGTATTCCCGGCCACGTCACCCGCCTGTGCCGTCGCACTCTGCGCTCTGCCCCTGCATGCACAATGGATGGCTGCAATTATCAATACGACACCTTGCGCCCACCTTCGGTTACATCTCCAGGGCAGCCGCACAACTCGTCGGGCCGCCAGCACATTCCACTGCACCGCTCGCCGTCCCCTCGCCGTCAGTCCGTGTCTCCAATGCGGCGTCGCAGCGTGACACAAGACTCGGAAAACTAGCGGCCGCAGTTCCTGGGGCACGAACTGTGCACATATCGCCTACCACAAGTCCTCGTCTGTCTCCGCCGAACATACTCGAAGTTTTTGTTGATGGTGTTCGTACCCTTGCACTCGTCGATACAGGGGCCACTCTCTCCGTCATTAGCGAAAGTTTTTGTCGCTCGCTGCATAAAGTCACCACCCCGCCTTCTGGACTTTCTCTTCGCACCGCCAGCGCCGATTCCGTTCGTCCGTCTGCTGCTTGCACAGCGCGTGTCGTTATCGCGGACGTCTTATACATCGTCGAGTTTTTAGTGCTTGCGTTATGCTCGCATGACTTAATTCTTGGCTGAGATTTCCTGTCCCGCCACAATGCTGTTATTGACTGCGCCCGCGCCCACGTTGCCTTCTCTGCGCTCTGTGATGCGGTTCTTGACGATGCGCCATCTTTTTCTGGCGTCAAACTTGTCGCCGACGACACCGACATTCCGTCCAATTGTGCTGTGATTGTTCCCGTGTGTGTACCCTTTTCCTTAAATGCGACTGTTCTTTTTGCGCCTTCTCCCATGTTCGCTTCTCGCCGTAAACTATCATAACCGCGGCGCTGCTGACATTGTTGTTGCGAATGCCTCAACCGCTGTGGTTCCGCTACTTCGTGACAAATGCCTTGGCCATATTGAAGTTGCTGACCTCATCTCGCCGTTTGATGTTGACGGGTATTTACCACAGAGTGCCCACGTAGCCTCCCTAACGACGATTACTGCGTCTTCCGATATACCGAGTTGGGACCTTTTTCAATCATCTGTGGCCAGTGACCTCGACCCGACTTACCGTGAGCAACTGTTTGTTCTCCTCAACCAGTTCCGGTCTTCGTTTGACGTGCAGACGACTTCCTTGGGCCGTGCGACCGACACCACATCGACACCGGCAGTCATGCCCCTCTTCGCCAGCGCCCTTGCCGTGTTTCGCCTACGGAGCGCCGTGTTATTGCTGAGCAGGTCGACGACATGCTACAACGTGGTGTAATTCAGCCTTCATCTAGTCCGTGGTCGTCTCCAGTGGTACTGGTGAAAAAGAAGGATGGCTCCATAATATTTTGCGTTGACTACCGCCGTCTTAACAAAATTACACGTAAAGACGTATACCCATTACCCCGCATTGACGACGCCATCGATTGTTTACAAGGAGCCGAGTTCTTTTCGTCCCTGGACCTACGCTCTGGTTATTGGCAAGTCCCTATGGCTGAGTCTGACCGCCCCAAGACAGTCTTTGTTACCCCTGATGGACTATATGAGTTCACTGTGATGCCGTTTGGTCTTTGCAACGCTCCTGCTACGTTTGAGCGAATGATGGACAACATCTTACGCGGCCTCAAGTGGAACATTTGCCTTTGTTATTTGGATGACATCGTCGTTTTCTCTCCCGATCTTCCGACGCACCTCGTGCGCTTGCACCAAATTCTCAGCTGTCTCACTGGCGCCGGTCTTCAACTTAACCTGAAGAAGTGTCGTTTTGGCTCCCGCAAGCTGACAATACTGGGTGATGTTGTGTCCAAAGATGGTGTCCAGCCCGATCCGGACAAACTACGTGCGGTCACTGAATTTCCAAAGCCCACTTCTGTTAAAGAGCTGCGCAGCTTCGTCGGCCTATGCTCATATTTTCGCCGTTTTGTCCGCAATTTCGCTACCATCATTGCACCGCTTACAAAGTTGCTAAATGGTCCCGCCGACTTGTCTACATGGACCCCACTCTGCGATGATGCTTTCACTACGCTCCGACGTCTACTAACTTCGCCGCCCATTCTCCGCCATTACGACCCATCCGCTCCTACAGAGGTGCACACTGACGCCAGCGGCATCGGTCTCGGTGCTGTCCTCGCTCAACGCAAACCCGGCTTTTCTGAATATGTAGTTGCTTACGCTAGCCGAGCGCTAACGAAAGCTGAATCTAACTACACCGTCACGGAAAAGGACTGTCTTGCAATCGTGTGGGCCTTAACAAAGTTTCGCCCCTACTTATATGGCCGCCGCTTCAACGTTATCACCGACCACCATGCCCTCTGCTGGTTGGCTTCTCTGAAAGACCCTTCAGGACGCCTCGGCCGCTGGGCTCTTCGCCTTCAAGATTTTGACTTTGACGTGATATATCGATCGGGACGCAAACACTCCGACGCTGACGCCTTGTCGCGCTCGCCGCTGCCTTTTCCGGCACCCTCGGACTCGATATCCGAATCCTCCTTTGCAGCCCTTACTTCCGACGATCTTCCTTTTGAAAAACGCCGGAATCCCTGGATATCTTCACTCCTAGACGTCCTCACCGCGTCCTCAACACTTTCATTCTCGCGAGCCCTTCGTCGCCAAGCTTCCCATTTTATGATCCGGGGTGGTCTGCTGTATCGCAAAAGCTATCGCCCGGATGGTCGCGAATGGCTCTTGGTCATTCCTCGCCATCTTCGCACAGAAATTTGCGCCCATCACCATGCCGACCCGCAAAGCGCTCATGCTGGCTTGTTGAAGACATACGACCGTCTCCGCCAGCGGTACTACTGGCGGGGGATGTACAACTTTGTCCGCCGCTATATTCGCTCCTGTACTGCTTGCCAGCAGCGGAAGTCTACTCCGCGTCCCTCCGCCGGCCCATTTCAGCCATTGCCTTGTCCAGCGCGACCCTTCGATCGTGTCGGAATCGACCTATATGGCCCTCTTCCATCTTCGACATCAGGCAACCGATGGATAATAGTCGCCGTGGATCACCTCACTCGCTACGCGGAGACTGCAGCCCTGCCTACGGCTAGTGCTCGTGACGTCGCCTCCTTTATCATACGTCACTTCGTTCTACGTCACGGGGTTCCTCGTGAACTTCTCAGTGACCGCGGCCGCGTCTTCCTATCACAAGTGGTCCACGAGCTGTTGGAAGCTTGCAAAATAATACATCGAACCACCACAGCTTACCATTCTCAAACCAATGGCCTCACAGAAAGGTTTAACCGAACTCTTGGTGACATGCTGGCCATGTACGCTTCTTCTGACGCGTCTAATTGGGATCAGGTGCTTCCGTACGTCACCTATGCCTATAACACAGCGTCTCAGGCAACGACTGGATTTTCCCCATTCTTTCTCCTCTACGGTCGTGAGCCTTCATGTCTACTGGACACCAACTTCCTTACCACCCCGACAGTTCAGAGTACACTTCTCATTCTGCTGTGGCCCGTAATGCTGAGCAGTGCCGTCAGCTGGCTCTTTCATTCACGTCGGACATTCAAGATCTTCGCCGACATGAGAGCGATCACGGCAAGCCCGCTGCTGACTTTCCTATCAACACCCTCGTTTGGCTCTGCGTTCTGGCTGATTCCAAATTCTCTGCGAAGTATAATGGCCCTCATCGTGTATTAGAGCTGTAAAGAAGTAGTTCCGAGTAAGCGGACAGATAGCCGAGAAGGAAGAAGAGGAAGTGCTTTTGCGGACCAGCTGACTAAAAGTTAAGCCACGACCACTCCGGTTCTTCTCGCTACCAGTGCCCGCTACCAGTGTCTGGATCCCCGCTTAACACTTCGTGGAGGTCGCGGGATTTATCTTCTATTTCCTCGCCTTGGAGCTCCGCAGCCGTCGAATTCCGTCCTCAATGACTGAGTCCAGCACAAACACCACCGACCCTGCTCCCTCGGCCCCTTCTATTCCATGCACCGGGGTGCTTCGACAGCGGGACCCGCCGATCTTCAGCGGTACCGGCGATCAGGACGTCGAGGACTGGCTTTCTTCGTATGAACGCGTAAGCACCCACAATAAGTGGGATGACATCCTGGAACTTAACAACGTAATCTTTTACCTGACCCAAGTAGCAAAGCTGTGGTCCACAAATCACGAGGCTGACATTCCAATTTGGGCCTCGTTCAAATCCCGATTTGTGGATGTCTTCGGTCGACCTGCAGTCCGCAAACTTCGCGCCGAACACCGTTTGCGCGAGCGGGTGCAGCAGACATATATGTTATGTTGAGGCAGAAAAGGAAAAAAAAAATAAAGAGCCCGAAACCTTCACTAGCTACATCGAAGACATTTTAGATTTGTGCCACCGTGTAAATGCATCGATGAGTGAAGCCGAGAAGATTCGCCATATTATGATAGGCATCCACGAAGGCGTATTCAACATTCTGATGGCAAAAGAGCCCCGCACTGTAAGTGTCAGAGTTACGACTACCTTCGTCGCCAACGCATCGTCCCTCGACAACCTGAACCTACGATCTCGGCTATGTCAGGTGCCACTGTAAGCACCACACTTATTCAAGAAATCAAAGACTTCGTACGGGAGGAAATTGCACGGCAATTATCGCTAATTCCACACGTTGCGCATTCCAGCTCGGGCCTGGCTCCGACCATACGCCAGGTTATTCAGGAACAAGTTGCCGACGCACTTCCGCCCCCTCGACAACCAAGTCTACATGCCGCTCCACTGACAGCTCCGCTCATTCATGCCGACGCTGCTCCGACGTCCGGACCCACTCCACTGTCTTACACTGAGGTTGCTGCAAGACCACCCTCTCCTACGCCTTTGCCATCGTATGGTCCGCCTTAGCGCGCATTTTTCACTCAGCGCCGTGCGCCACCTATTCATCGCCCTTGGCGCACATCTGACAACCGGCCCATTTGCTTTGCATGTGGTCTCCCTGATCATGTTGCACGCCTGTGCCGCCGACGCCCGACCCCGTACCCTTTCGATCAGAGCCCGGTTGCCTACGCACAGCCGCCGTCCCCACCCCGTGCGCCACCTCAGCCCTCGTCCAACTTTGACCACTTCTCGCACGAACACCGCTCAACCTCTCCGCGTCGTCGCTCTACCTCACCAATGCAGGAAAACCACTAGACGCAGTTCCGCAGGCAAGAACTGCGCTTTTGTCGACAAGTGAAAGTCCTGCTTCGCCACTGAACAATTTAATCGAACTTACCATTGAAAATGTTTGTACTCTTGCATTTGTAGATACTGGTGCTGCTGTGTCGGTTATTAACGTTAGACTGTGCCGCTTGTTACGAAAAGTTGTTCTGCCGTATTCTGGGATTTCTTTGCGCACCGCCACTGCTCAACACATCGAACCACTCGGTACCTGCACGGCTCGAGTCACCATTCAGGACGTTCTCTATGTCATCAGTTTTATCGTTCTCCATTACTGCTCCCATGACATTATTTTAGGATGGGACTTCTTGTGTCGCAATCGCGCCGTAATTCATTGCGCTCGTGCCGAAGTAGAGCTTTCACCGTTGTGCACCGCACCGACCGCCGATAACATTCTTGGGGAAGCCAAATGCCACGTTGCGGATGCTACTGATATCCCGCCATCATCTGCTGCGATTGTGCCTATAAACTGTTCCTCTCTACAAGACTGTACAGTGCTCTTCACCCCATCTTCCTTTTTCGTCTCGCGACGCTGCCTTCCCTTCCCCTGCGCCGTCCTTAGCGTACGAAGCGGCCGCACCGAACTCGCCATTAGTAATGATTCGTTCTATACACCTACGTTGCAACGTAGCGAGTGTGTTAGGCATGCCGAGCCTGTTCGATCAGAAATTTTTGTGACCGTCCCGCCGCTTCTCTCCACCTGCGCCTACACAATCTCCGACAGCGTCAGTGCCCTTAGCCCACCTCATTCTTCGTCTCCTTCGTCACCTCTGGCTGCCTTCGACAAAGCCATCGACAGTGTTCTCGCTCCAGATCAACGCGCCAAGCTCCTCGACTTGCTAAACCGATTCCGAGCTTCCTTTGACATCAAGCAGCTATCCTTGGGTTGTACATCAACTGTTGCCCACCACATCTATACCGGTACGCACGCCCCATTAAGACAACGTCCTTATTGTGTATCAGCCTCAGAGCGGCGCATTATTGATGAGCAAGTCGACAAGATGCTCAGTAAGGGTGTCATTCAGCCTTCCAGTAGCCCTTGGGCGTCCCCGGTCGTTTTAGTCAAGAAGAAAGACCGGTCTATTCGATTCTGTGTGGACTACCTCCGCCTTATGCGATCACGCGAGAAGACGTCTATCCGCTACCACGCATAGACGATGCGCTGGATACTTTGCATGGAGCAGAATTTTCTCTTCAATCGATTTACGTTCTGGCTACTGGCAAGTTCCAATGGCTGAGCACGATCGCCCGAAGACAGCTTTTGTCACCCCCGACGGGCTCTATGAGTTCAACGCCATGCCGTTTGGCCTGTGTAACGCGCCCGCCACCTTTGAACGCATGATGGACAATATTCTCCGCGGTTTGAAGTGGCACACATGTCTCTGCTACTTGGATGATATCGTCGTATTTTCATCACGGACTTCGCGACCCACCTAACTCGCCTTGAAACTGTCTTGCAATGTCTTAGCGATGCCGGTCTGCAGCTCAATCTGAAAAGTGCCATTTCGCCGCTCGTCATCTCACTATTTTAGGGCATTCAGTGTCCAAGGATGGCATCCTCCCGGATCCGTCTAAACTCCGCGCTGTCTCTGAGTTCCCGAAGCCGACATCTATCAAGCAATTACACAGCTTTGCGATGTCAGTGCACGTTAAAGAACCCCAGGTGGTCGAAATTTCCCGAGTCCTCCACTACGGCGTCTCTCATAGCCTGAGTCGCTTTGGGACGTTAAACCCCACAAACCAAACCAAACCACACAGCTTTATAGGCTTATGCTCCTATTTTAGGCGTTTCGTTCGGAACTTTGCGACCATCATTGCCCCTCTGACGCGACTTCTCAGCGCTCACGAAGATCTTTCTGCCTGGTCGCCGGCTTGCGATACTGCTTTCACAAAATTGCGCACGATACTTACCTCACCCCATTTTGACCCGGCTGCTCCTACCGAAGTGCACACCGATGCCAGCGACGCCGGCCTCGGCGCTGTTCTTGCCCAACGAAAACCCGGTATTGATGAATACGTTGTGGCGTACGCAAGTCGAACGTTGACCAAGGCCGAGACCAACTACTCGGTGACAGAAAAGGAATGCTTGGCTATTGTTTGGGCGCTTCAGAAATTTCGGCCTTACTTGTATGCGCGCCCTTTCGATGTTGTTACAGACCACCACGCTTTGTGCTGGTTGTCTTCATTAAAAGACCCCACCGGCCGTCTCGCCCGCTGGTCGCTTAGACTGCAAGAGTATGATATACGAGTTATCCATCGTACAGGGCGCAAGCACTCCGACGCAGACGCTTTATCTCGCTCGCCGGTGCCTCATGACGCTCCGTTGTCCTCTGCCTCCAGCTCCACCTTGTCTTCCCTGTCCATCGACGACATGCCATCAGTACAGCGCAAGGATCCGTGGCTAACATCACTAATCGACCTTCTAACGAACTCGTCAATTTCACCGGCTCCTCGCGCCCTTCGTCGTCAAGCGCAGCATTTCGCCCTTCGTGACCGTCTCCTCTATCGACGCAATTATATGCCAGATGGCCATAAGTGGCTGCTAGTTGTACCTCACCACCTCTGTAGTGATATCTGCGCATCTTATAACGATCCACAGTGTGGCCATATGGGTGTATTTAAGACTTATGAACGATTGCGACAGCGCTTCTACTGGCGTGGTATGTATACCTTCGTCAGTAAGTATGTGCGTTCGTGCATCGATTGCCAGCGTCGCAAGCCGCCTCCTCTCCATCAACCGGCTCCACTACAGCATCTTCCGTGCCCATACTGACCACTCGATCGTGTTGGCATCGATTTGTATGGACCTCTGTCATATACACCTGCAGGGAATCGTCGGATCATCGTGGCCGTCGATCCCAGCTTACTCGGTATGCGGAGACAGCAGCACTTCAGGATGCCACCGGACGCAATATTGCGTCCTTTCTTCATCATTTCATTCTGCGGCACGGGGCACCTCGTGAACTTCTAAGTGATCGAGGCAAATCTTTTCTATCCGAGGTTGTCGAAGCGCTCCTACGTGAATGTCAGACCATCCACCGGACAGCCAGCGCGTACCACCCTCAAACTAACGGCCTCACAGAGCGCTTCAACCGCACACTCGGTGACATGATGTCCAAGTACATCGCCTCCGACCACTCCGATTGGGACAAGATTCTCGCATTTATAACCTATGCGTACAACACCGCCGTTCAAGCAACTACCGGATTCTCACCATTTTTTTCTGCTGTACGGGCGTGAACCTTCGTCTCCACTCGACACCATCCTCCCCTACCGTCCTGATATCTCAGAGTATACATCACTTTCAGCAGCTGCTAGGCACGCTGAAGAATGTCGCAAGCTGGCTCGCTCGCTTACTTCGGACGAGCAAGCCCAGAAGAAAGTGCACGGTGACAGCAGCCACTCTGTCCTCCAATTCTCTCCCGGTTCTCACGTATGCCTCTGGGTCCCATCCACACCACCCGGTCTGACCAGCAAGTTTACTTCCAAGTACCACGGACCCTATCTACTGCTCCAACAGACTTCTCCCGTCAATTACCTAGTTGAACCGCTAGCCGCTTCTACTGACCTTCGCCGCCGTGGGCGTGAGATTGTTCACGTCGACCGCTTAAAACCGTATTACGATCCTGCTATCATTTCGTCTCCTTGAGTCGCCAGGATGGCTCCTCTTTTCTGTAGGGGCCATTGTAAAGAAGTAGTTCGGAGTAAGCGGACAGATAGCCGAGAAGGAAGAAGAGGAAGTGCTTTTGCAGTCCAGCTGACTAAAAGTTAAGCCACGACCACTCCGGTGCTTATCGCTACCAGTGCCTGCTACCAGTACTTAACAGAGCGTACATCACCAGTTAACTACGTCGTGGAGCCGGCAACGCCTTCTTCGGACCACTGTCGCCGCGGCCGAGAAGTTGTTCACGTCAGTCGACTTAAGCCATTCTACGATCCCCTTGTCATACCCTGGCCTTAAGTCGCCAGGATGGCTCCCTCTTTCCGCCGGGGCAATTGTAAGGAAGAAGATGATACAGCGCCGACACTAACGACGATGAAGACGCCGATCAGCTGGCGCGCGCACTCAGAGCTCGGACTGTCTTGTTCGGACGAGATTGTGCTTCGCTCTACGATCGCCTAGTGTCATCGGTCGCTCTCTCCAGTCCTTCGAATAACCCCCAATAAACCCCTCTTCAGGTAATACTGTCACAACTTCCCACTCCCACTCCAGTTTCCGACTCAAAATCGAAAAGTCTGCTCCGGTATCCACTAAAGCGCTGACGTGATGACCATCGATGCACACAGGGATGTCCAGCGATAGCCGGTCTCGTGAACCAAATGCTGTCGTTTCTGCTCCAAAATCCATATCTGTTCTAATTGGGGGACTTCTTTGTGCTGACATTTAGCGGCCACGCCCCCGGAAGTCGCTCTACTCAGTTTTCCCGGTGGGGGCTTGGCGAGCGACCAGGCGGTGCTCGCGGGAAATCACCAGTTGTTGAAGGGGATGGCCGACGTGGGGATGGAGACCTGGATTGTCGGCGCGCCATCCGGAGGCTCTCTTGTGCGAGGTTATCTCTAATGTCACGAGGTAGTTGACCGAGCGTGCGTCTAGGTGCGTTGGTGTAAAAACCCTCCGGTCCGAGTTCCCGATAAGGGCACCACCGGAAAATGTGACCAGGTCCCCCCAGTGGTAGCAAAGGCGGCGGCTCCGAGGGGCCCGACAGACGTCCGTTCGTCGAATGTGTGACCGCCGTGGCTGCACGTACCGCGTTGGTTGCTGTACAGGAATGTATGGCGTTGGCTGCTGGACGGGCATGCACTGGGTTGGTGGTAACATAGACAACGGAGCTTGGACGGGAACTGGGCGTCGGAGAATGTCAGCGTAAGTCGGACGAGGATAATCAGGAACAGGGGTACTTTGAGCTTCAGCAACATGCAGAGATGGCTGCGTGACTTGCTGAATCTTTGGATTATATGTGCGAGAGAATCACCCCTGGGTTGGAACGTGCCACAAACAATCTGCAGTTCCTCGCGTACAATTGCACGAATAAGAACTCGGAGGTGATCAGTATTTCTTACGGCAGCTGTAAGAGGCTCGGCAGCAGTCGTAGCGAGCATTGGGCTGTCGTAGACAGCCGAGCGCTGGTGTAGAATATTTTCCATGGTGACCGCTTCTGTCAAAAATGAGGTAACTGTAGTTGGCGGGCTACGTACAAGACCAGCAAAAAACTGTTCTTTAACCCCACGCATCAGGTGGCTCAGCTTTCTGTCTTCAGATATGTTGGGATCCGCACGTCAAAATAGTTTCGTCATGTCCTCAACATACATCATGACGGATTCGTTTGGCATCTGTTTCCGAGATTGTAGAGCACGTTCTCCTCGTTCGCGCCTATCCAAGCTGACATACGCCTCTATGAAAAGACGGCGGAACTGAGGCCATGATGTTAATGTGCCTTCTCGGTTCTCATACCATGTCAAAGCATGGTCTTCCAAGCAGAAAATGGCGTTCCGTAGCTTTAAGTTGTCGTCCCACTGATTAAAAGATGCGACTCGTTCGAACTGAGCTAGCCAGTCCTCAACGTCTTCATGCGCAGTGCCATGGAACGATTTCGGCACTCGGGGGTTTTGAAGGTAAACAGGAGTACCTTGCATGACCGACGTAGTGATTTGCGTGGCTGGCCGCAGGCTCGTTGTTGAAGTGAATTCTAAGGGCCAGTGTTCGGGAGGAAGGCCCAGGTTCCTCCGGCTGACGCGATGAACTGGCGTGTCCACAGGCAAAAGCTCGGTGTCGTTGGTTCGCGGAGGGATGTGCGACATTGAGAGGACAACTACCCACTCGGCTTCACCATAACTGTCACAAAGACAGGGATTTATGGGAATCGGCAACAGAGGCAGAGACACACAGTCAAGACAGGGGTTCACGGGAAACGGTAACGCAGAGACACAGGCTCAAGAGTCCACAGTCTTCTTTTTCTTCTTCTTCTCCCTCGTTGTAATGGCACATACCCACAGTGGGGGATTGGCCAGAATTCGTTGTAGGTGACATAATATTTTTGATAATGTCGATTTGACTATATGATACAGATAACCTAATACTTAGGAGCTAGTGTCCACAGTCCTAGCTATCCGAAGCGCGCGAGAGTCTACAACTTCTTCATCTTTCAAGCGCTACCTCAAACCGTCAGGTGGCAATATGACTATGGATGAAAACATAGTAGAGTGAAATGCGCGCGTGTAAATTGAAGTAATTTCGCACCTTGATGAGCACCCTTATGCCGTATGCTGCTTTTTTTAAAGGATATATGTCTGTTAAATTTTAAGTGACAATCAAGATCTATGCCAAGAAACATCGCATGATCAGTGGCAAAGAGTATGTGAGAGTTAAGGGAAATATGTAGAGATGCTGGAATAGTCTTGTGAGGAGATGAAAAGATGACAAAGCTAGATTTAGATGTATTAATTATCAGCATGTTATTTCGACACCAGGTTGCTAGGTTTGCTGCATCGGTATTCAATTTACGTGTTAAAGAATCTATGCAGGTGTCAGATGCTAGTATAGGAGGTATTCGCCGACGAGCTGTGCGCAGTGCATTGTGGGTAATTGAGACGCAGTCGGCCATTTTTGTGTCCTCGGAACGAACAGGGCGAACGTACGTATCAAGTGCTGTCGTGGTGTTCTACAAGCAGTGGCATCCGCAGCTATATGTTGTTTATTGAGCTATCGTAGACTGTAATATAGACGCGGGCACAGTGTAAACAACGGAAGCTGAAGAGCTGCGCGAACGACCTCAACATTTTAAGGTTCCGGAAGTACACACGAACAACTTCACTCGAACGAGACTCCTCACCGAGATGCGACGGCTGGCACGGCTCAACCACACAAGTATCATGGAATATGAGGCTGAGGCTGATAGAACTTTATTCACAATAAGTAGGAGGAATAGGGGAAGTCAGCTAGCGTGCCGCAGGCCGTGGAGACTTTTGGCAACGCCGGCCCATTCGACGGCCTTGAACTGAATGTCAGGGTCATCGCTGGACCTTAGCTTATCCTAAGCTTCTTTAGAGGGATCAGGCAAGAGTTCTGAGGGAGGCTTATGGGCTTTGCACGCCCAGATCATATGCTCGAAGTTGTCTTTCTCCCCGCAAAACCGGCAAAAAGGATTCATATCCTTATTTATGAATTTTGATATGTAGTTTGGATTGGGGAGGGTCCCCGTCTGTAGCTGTCTCCATATTACTTGTTGTCTGGTCAGTGTTTTATGGGGTGGTGGGAGGTTCTTCTCATTGCTTTGTAATGTGCAGTGAGTTCGGAATATGAGAAATGTATGTCAAAATGAACTGGACTGGAATCTTCCGGATGTGCCCTAGCAGCCAGCTCTTATCACTATCCGTGCACAACTGTTCTTCACGCACTCGGAAGACACATTCCCGGTAAAAGAGCAGCGCCGCGATGTATCGCTTCCAGTCATGCGCATGCATGCAGCGCGCCGCCAACACCTCCTAGTCGTGTTTTGTTGCAATAAAATCCTTCAAAGAAGGCTCGCTAAACTTTGTGTTTGCGTACTTGCCTCATTCGATCAGAAGAAGTCGGATGTTCGCATCGTCTGTGTCGGCTGCTAGTCAAAGCAGACCGCATGCAGATTCAGCGAAAGAACGTAGGCAGGGAGAGTTGTTTTGCAGAAGGTTTGAAGAACTTTATAAACTTATTTATCTCTAATAAGAAATCAAGTTTAGCCTGGTCAAAACTGCGCTGTATTTCAAGAGTTTTGTTGCAAAAAGTTATTTCGAGCCCGCAAGACAACGAGGTGGCGCCACCGGTGTCATCGCTGTGGCCTGTGGCAGCGTTTTCTTACGCAATCCTCAAGAACCTCGGAGATCTAAACATTGGTGCAAGAACCTTCGCTTACGTAAGCAGCTTTCTCTCAGAGAGAAGACTCAAGCTACAATTCCTAGAGACAGAATCCCCAATCATCAGGACAACAGGCAGAGGCACACCACAAGGCTCGGTGCTCTCGCCATTGCTCTTCAACATAGCAATGATTAACCTCCCCTCCCTGCTAAAAACAATACCAGAAATCAAGTTTAGCCTCTAACACAGGCTCGGACGCAAAAATACAGGAGAAACTCCAGCGCGCGGCTAGAATGGTCACAGAGTACGCGGAAAATACAGGCCTCAAGTGTTCACCGCAAAAGTCAGAGCTACTAATCTACACGAACAAAAAGCAGAAGCCAACCTTCGAAATCACAGTGGATGGTCAAAAAGTGCCCGAGGTTAATCAGATTAGGATCCTCGGACTCATAATCCAGGCAGACGGCAGAAACGGGCCCCTGATAGCCAAACTACAGAACTACGCTGCACAAGTAATGGGTCTCACCAGAAGGGTCTCTCTCAAAAACAGGGGACTCAAAAAAAAAGAGCCTGCTAAGACTAGTACAGGCTTATATAATCAGTAGGGTAAGATATGCAACACCCTACCTAAACCTGGCAGTAAGGGAAAAGGAGCAAATAGACGTCGTAATAAGGAAGAGCATCAATGCGCACTCAGCCTTCCCAGCTGCACCTCCATGACCAGACTGCTGGGAATGGGGGTACACAACACATGGGAGGAAATAATGGAAGCCACAAGAATAGCGCAAATGGAGAGACTCAGTCAATCTGAGACGGGAAGGCAACTTCTAGAATGGGTTGGGCTCCAGCACGACAGGGGGATGGACCCCAAGAACAACCTCAGCCAAAACTGCAGAACCAACCTGCACGTCCCACCCATGCCAAGAAACATGAGCCCCATTCACAACAGAGAGAATACAGAGCCAAAGCCATCGAAAAGGAGATGAGCAAGCTTGACCCGAACTCCGTGGCGTACACTGACGCAGCCACCGGGAAATCGGGAGCTGCAATCGCAGCAGTGGTGGACGGAGCCGGAGCCCCTCTAATCACGGCGTCTATAAAAACAAGAAATGTAGTCATCGCTGAAGAGGTAGCAATTGCGCTAGCCTGCGTTGGCACATATATATTTCTATGCAGAATATCAGCTACAAAAACTCAGCGGTTTAGTTGGTATAAACGTTGGACGGCACGCACGTAATTTCACAAAGAGCGAGTTCGTCTGCTTCAGCCGCGGCTCTTAACCCAGCCGCTTGTAACTTAGTTGCGCTCTTCGAGTGGTCAGTACGCTTGCGATTGGTTTCTTGTGATGAAGCTCTTCCGTAGGACAAGGAATTCATGAATGTCGCACATATTTATGCGTGGGCACAGGCCATTATTTTACCATTTTATTCGTCCCCTCGAACTGCGAAAAAAAAAAACATAAAAAAAAATTGAGGGGGAGCCCGGACCAGCAAAAGTTTTGCCAGGCTTAAACCAATTAAAAATAAATAAAACCGAGCAGCAGCTCGAGATTAAAAAAAAAAAAACACTTTTTAAAAGCGATAGAAGGTATTAAAAAAAAAAACAAAAAAAAAAAAAAACAAACGAGGTCCATGTCGAAAGGTGGTCCGCGCTGGTTTAAGAAGAATAAAAGGAAAACCCCAGAAGGTAGCATCCAGACCTGCAAGTGAAACAAAACACGAACCAGAACCAGAAAAGAAGAGAACAGCAGCAAAACCACCGTCACACAAAATGACAAATAACAATACGGGGAGAGAGGCAGACGTACGAAACTCAAAGCATAAAAAAAAAGATAGACTGGGGTAGAAAAGTAAACAGGACAGTCCCCAACAAAGAAATAAAAATCGGGTGAACAATAGAGAATTGCTGTCTCCTACGGCATTGTAATCGTTGGTCCACAAATTAAAGAGAGAAAATACTGATTTTAGGAATAGAAGAATCAAGCAAAAGAAAAAATTAACTGCCGACACCACAGACAAGAGCTAGGGGATGAGAAAGAATGGCAAAACCTAGACAAAACATTAAGAGAGAAAAAAAAAACTATTAAATCTAGTCTGATGCGAAAAGACGTCCGTCACTATGCCAGATTATATTAACCGCAAAATGCACGGGTAAGAGAGACGATGGAGGAAGATTCATATAAAAAAAAAAAAACTACTGCACCACTATACCGGACTCGTGTGACAACCGCAGCAGAAAAGGCAAAATAAGTAAAATGTCACATATCACAGAGGAATAAGAAAACAAAAAATAACTCTACTCATTTCATAGCAGTATGCATGCTGCCCATACGGACCTGGCTCTGTAGGCAAGAGTGCCTGCAGTCACGGGCACATCCAGGAAAACTGAAAGGCATGCCTTAAGCACTCTGCTCAACACAGGAGCACGGAGCCCTCCCCTGTGCAGAGCGTGGTAGGGGGTCTTCAGGACCCTCCGACGAAACCCTCGCCCCCACCACCATCAGGCTCAAGCACAGGATCAGCAGGTCGTCCGCTGGTGCTTGTAAAAACCAAGATGGAGAGTTGGCGGCATCGAAGGGCACGCCACGACGAAATACCATTGGACACGTAGAAACGTGATCCAGTAGGCATAAGTGACCTGCGCACTACAGCCATAGGCGCCTCCATGCAGGCACGTGGGCGTGTCCGTATCAGACAGGCTGAAAGGAAGAGCAATCTTCCTCCTCTGTACTGAGCGTGGTTGGGGGTCGGCAGGACACTCCGAGGAGTCCCTCATCCCCAGTCTCAAGTACAGTACGGATCTAACTGAAATCCACTGGTGCTTGTAGAGCCAGGGATGGACTGTTGGCAGTAGCAGCGTGCACGCCACAACAGGAAACAGGTCAAAATTGCACCCAAGTAATAAGGCAGCCAGAAAAAAAAAAAATAGAGAAATAAAGGGTACCTGAGAAGAAAAACAAAGAATTCAAGGAAAATATTAGAGAGAAAAGAAAAGGAAATCAACTCTAAATGATTACGTACATAATTGGAACGCATGTTT
>JAJIZL010033755.1:0-30059 GCA_023969395.1 Amblyomma maculatum
GGTGGAATCGCCGTTCTACCGTGAGTCCAGAAGTCCGTGACCCGACCTATCCCCCTCCTTCGGGCTCCTACCGTTACGTACCACCACGCAACGACTCACCAGTTTCTGATCGCAGCCTGACTCCTCCTGCCCGCCGCTCCCGACAATCGCCTTCTCCCCGCCGTTCTTCTCCGCCACCGGGAAACTAGCGTGTGCGGCCGATGGAGGTGTGGTCGCAAGGTCATCGATATTGCCAATTCCTCTACCGGTCGTTATGCTGAAGAACCGCTTGGAAGTGTTAGTGGATGGTGTTTGTGTTATGGCCTTAGTGGATACGGGTGCTGCAGTTTCCGTGATGAGCTTAGATTTTAAGAACCGTCTCGGCCGCAAAATTATGTTTGGTTGGGATAGAACTGTCATATTTCGAGGTGTAGGGGGAGAACCGTTGGTTCCACTTGGTATTTGTTATGTAAATGTAGCGATAGCTGGACACGAGTTTAGAACTGAATTTACGGTGCTCCCTCGCTCTACGCATGACGTTATTCTAGGAGTTGACTTTTTACAGCAGTGTGGCGCAACTCTCGACTTCAACAGTGGCGAGATATCAATAAGCCCCAGCCTTCGATCGGCTCTCATAGAAGACTCGCCGCGGGCTGTCCAAGTGTTTTCTGTCTTCGAGGATACCGTCGTACCGGCGATGTCCGCCATCTTCGTCCCAGTTGTGTCTTCGGGCGCGGTTCCCAATGCCTTCGACGCTCTGGTGGAACCCGCTTCCCTTTCCGGTGCTAAAAAGAGTGTGTTGGTGCCCCGCTGCGTTGTTCGAGTGAACGAGGGCCGTGCCACGCTTTGGACTGTCAACCATACCAATGAACCTGCCGTATTGCCGCGTGGTTTGAAACTCGCCGGCCTTGAAGAACGCCTTTCTATGCATATCGCCGCGTTCAGTGACGGCGTTGCTCGTTCAACTAGACATCCAGATCATGTTGATTCCCAGTTTCAGTGCATGATAAATCAATCGCTACCCACCAACGATCGCCGAATATTGATGGAGGTTCTTATGAAACATGTGGACGTGTTCGACTTTGCTCGAGATCAGCCACCATCGATTCCGCCTTCCCGCACCCATCACATGATCGACACTGGATCTGCACACCCGATTAGACAGACACCATACCGTGTTTCACCTTCAGAACGTAAGATAATTGACGAAGAGGTCCGTGATATGATGCAAAGAGGAATCATTCAGAAATCATCTAGCCTATGGGCCGCCCCTGTGATTCTCGTGAAAAAGAAAGATGGCACCTGGCGATTTTGTGTCGACTATCGCCGCCTGAATACTGTCACCAAGAAGGATGTTTACCCGCTCCCGCGTGTTGATGATGCCATTGACTGCCTCCATTCAGCTTCCTACTTTTCATCTGTTGATTTACGGTCCGGATATTGGCAGATACCGATGCATCCGAAAGACAAGGAGAAGACGGCATTCGTGACTCTCGAAGGGTTGTATGAATTTAGCGTGATGCCTTTCGGCCTACGCAACGCTCCGGCTACCTTTGAAAGATTTATGGACACTGTTTTGCGTGGACTGAAGTGGCAAATTTGCATGTGTTACCTAGATGACGTAGTGATCTTCGGGAGGACCTTCGCCGAGCATAACAGCCGTTTAGCTGTGGTCCTTAACTGCATGGAGGAAGCGGGTCTTGTGCTGAACTCTATGAAGTGCCGCTTCGGTGAACGACAGATCGTTGTGCTTGGGCATTTGGTTGACAAAGACGGTGTTAGGCCTGACCCACAGAAGATTGAAGCTGTCAGTTGCGTCAAAGAGCCCAAGTCTGTGAAAGAACTCAGGAGTTTCCTGGGACTTTGCCCTTACTTTCGACGCTTCATCCCTAAGTTTGCTGAAGTAGCCTACCCCCTCACATGCCTCTTGCAGAAGGATATTCCTTTCAAATGGACTCTTGAATGTGATTCTGCGTTTCGCCAGCTCAAATTTCTTCTTACCTCGCGGCCCATACTGCGTCATTTCAGCCCGACAGCTCCCACTGAACTCCACACTGACGCAAGTGGCATCGGCGTGGGTGCTGTGCTCATAAAACGGCATGGCGGAAACCAACACGTTGTCGCTTACGCAAGTTGCACCCTTAGCAAGTCTGAATGCAACTATACCATGACAGAGCAAGAGTGCTTTGCCGTCGCTTTAGGCGTACAGCGGTTTTCGCTCGTACCTTTATGGACGTTCCTTTACAGTCATCACCGATCATCATTCGCTTTGCTGGCTGGTGAATCTACGCGACCCCTGCGGTCGGTTGGCCCGCTGGGCATTACGCCTTTCAGGAGTTCAACTTTACAGTGTCGTACAAAAGTGGCCGCCAACACTCTGACGCTGACTGCCTCTCGCGGCTGCTTCTCGCAACTACCCTCTGCGATGACAACTTTGATGACTATCTTGCCGCCGTTTCCGTACAATTTCCGGATCTTGCCACTTTCCAGCGAGAACAACGAAAAGATCAAGACTTGGTATCACTTTTTGAAAAAGCTCGTGATCCGGCATCTGCGAACCCTTTCTGCATTCGCGATGGTTTGCTGTATCGAAAAAATTACTCGTCTGGCGGTGCACGCTTTCTGCTAGTCGTTCCAGCTAGCCTCTACTCCTCTGTTTTACACTCTATGCACGATGACGTTACAGCTGGGCACTTGGGGTTTGCCAGGACTCTTACGCGCATTAAGGAACGTTTCTACTGGCCAAATATGCGTCGAACGACTCAGCGTTACGTGAACTCCTGCGTGCAGTGCCAGCGGTTCAAGCTCCCCACGACTTCTCCGCCGGCCACTTACATCCGGTGACACCACCGACCACACCATATGAGCAAGTGGGTGTCGACCTCATAGGTACGTTTCCCCGCTCGTCCAAAGGCAATCGCTGGGTCATCGTGTGTGTTGATCATCTCACGCGTTACTGTGAAACTGCCGCCATCCCTTCCGCCACCGCCGCTGACGTCTCGTTCTTTCTTCTTCAGGCTGTCGTCCTCCGTCATGGGCCTCCTCGTGTAATTATCAGTGACCGAGGCCGCCACTTTACGGCAGATGTGGAGCAGATTCTGCGCTATTGTACTTGCCAGTTGCGTCACTCTACGCCGTACCATCCCCAGACAAATGGCCTCGTCGAACGTACAAACCGGACACTGACGAACATGCTTGCGATGTATGTTGACTCGCGGCACAAGAACTGGGATGACGTGCTTCCTTTCATTACTTACGCCTATAACACCTCGAAGCATGAGACAACTTCCTATAGTCCATTTTTCCTCCTCTACGCCCGTCCGCCTCGACGTTCTCTTGACACCATTTTGCCGTTCTCTCTCGACACCAAGTCGTCTGTTTCGAGCACCCTCTGCCGCGCTGAAGAGGCTCGTCGGGTCGCCCGATTACGCACTCTGGCCTCGCAGGACCGCTCTAAGCAGCGCTACGATCGTCGGCATCAGGATGTCTCCTACCTTCCCGGCGACTTAGTGTGTCTCTGGACACCTTTCCGCAAGCGTGGTTTGTCCCAGAAGCTGTTGTCGCACTACACAGGCCCATTTATTGTGCTCAGACGCATCAATGAGTTGAACTACGTCGTGTCTCGCCAATGTTCCCAAGGTCGCCCCTCTAGGAAAACACAGGTAATTCATGTCGCAAGAATGAAGCGCTGCCACTCTTGCTCGGGACTGTGACTGACAGCCCAGGGGCTTCGTCTGCGAAGGGGGAAATGTCAGGCATGCGAACAGAAGAGAACAAGGAAGTGCAAAAAGAGGCTCTCCGGAATAGAAGTGGAAGAAGAGGAAGCTCACTATATCTTGGTTAGCACATCAGGCTAAGGGGCAGAACCACTTTGTAAATAAACCTTAACAATATTACCTTATAAAGGCGAACTTGAGCTTTTACTGTATTAGTGGTGTAGTATTCTGTCAGTGAATTAAATTAGGGGAATGCTCAAGCTTCGTCTTAAGAGTTGACGCGAAGCGCTATTATCACCTTTTGATTCAACGAACAATTTTACACTTTTTGTTTAATAGTAATAATAATTGGTTATAGGTAACGAAAGGTTCAATACCCGCTACACTTATTTTCTGGACACCTGACCCGCACCATAAGGCTAGGGAGGAAGGTGGGAGCCGAGTCGGAAATACAGAAAGAAGTGCCGTAGGTGGAAGCCTGGTTGGCGGAGTAATTTGGACCCCCTAGGAGTCTTTAACGTTCTACTGCTCGCCTCCATCAAAACTCAGCAGCCGACGATCGGGTAGAACTCGAGCACTTCGGAACAGTAGTTGCACATCTTAAACACTGCGCTACCACGTCTGGGCAGCACTGTTTGCTTAAAAGTATTGCGCTGAAAATATGTTTAAATTTTGGTTTTTAGGGAAAAGAATACGCAGTACCTGTTTCATTGCACAGTAGACGCCTACATGTGTCACAGAGGCGTTGGCGTCATTTCGAATTCCTAACGTGAAGTAGCCTTGAACGTGAGTGTAGAAGGATGGTGCTAAACCGGAGGCGAAATGATATGATAGCACTGAGAAAAATATTCATTTATTTATGTACATACTGCAGACCATTTATTTATTTATTTCAATACCCTCAAGGCCCGAGGGCATTACTGAGGGGAGTGGGTTATATTACAAAAGTATAACATAAAAAAACAGCAACAAAATACATGTCAACGTATAAATGACGCTCCCGAGAAAAGAAAAAAAAGAGAGGTTACATAAAAGGAATAAGCAATTAAACATTCTGAGTACACACCCACACATGAGAGGGAACAACACATAAGTATACAGGGCATAAAGGCAACTTTTGCAAAGGACGAAATGACGCTCAAAAAGCAATAACGCAACAAAGAATATAAGTTTTTAAAAAAGATTGGCTGATCTCAAAATAGTTGAAAGAAAAGAAAAAATGGCATTGCAACAAATTCATGCATTTATGATACTGATAGGTTGAGTAAGGCAGACTTGAACACAGAATTATCAGAGATTTCGACCACATTTCGTTGGAGGTGATTCCAATTTGCCGACGTGCTGGGGATGAATGAATTGTAAAATTGATTGGTTTGACACGCAGGAATACCAACCTTATAACGATGATCGATGCGAGCTGAAACGTAACAAGGTGCTGTTAATAATTTATTCTTAAGAGCGGGGTTGTCATGATAGATTTTATGGAACAAGCTAAGACGATAAATTTTCCTACGTTGTGATAGCAGAGGTAGCGATAAATTAGCTTTCATAGTGGTGACGCTGGAGTTACTTGCTGAGGTCCAAGAAAGAATATGGTTGCATCGTGAGTTTAGTACGAAGTCACTTCCGGTTTTTAGGAAACCCTTTTTCTCAATATATGTACACGGCGATAGCTTTTCGACTGAACGAGCTAAGACCGTGTTATCATGGGTGACTGACTGACTGTAAACTTTATTGAGCAGGGATAAGAGGGGGGGATGTGTAGGTGGGGTCCCTAGTCCAGGACTCCAGTGGCTGCCGCTGTTATCCGCGCATGTGTCACGAGGGCCCGTTGGGCCTCTAGTCCAGAGCTTGATAGGGCAGCCTCTCACCTCTCGGCAGTTGGCACTGCATTTGAGTCATCAGGTGGACTGTATGGGCAGGTCCGCACCATGTTGTGCAGACCTGCCTTCTCCCGCAATATTTACCTTTGGGAACACGGGGTGTATTGTGTTTAAACGGGCTGGTGCGTTATATGTAGCTGTCTGCAGGCGTTGCCATCTAATTTCCTCCGCTTTCGACAGCACCTTGCTGGTGGTAGATATTTTCTGCAAGAGAGTCACCATTGCTATAACCTCTCCGCCTACGTCACCAGAGGGCCGGTGTAGGAAGGAGGGTGTGGGGGATGGAGGGGTCGAGACACGGGGAGGAGAGCTCGGGCAGCGACATGGGCGCACTAGTTCTCTTCAACGCCTTGATGTCTGGGTGTCCAGATGAGGCATTTGTGTTGTTAGGGGTGTCCATGATTTTTAAATATTCGGGCAGCCTGGAGACAAACTCTTCCTTTGATGCAGTTGCGGTAGGCAGCCATACAACAAGTGAATATATAGACACAGGAGGTATGCATGGCGGTTAATGCAATGACCACCTCCTCCATCGTTTATATATTGCCATCGCAGACGGTGAGAGCATCAACCAATTGCAGTTGGTGAATCACAACCGCTACCGTTTACTCCACTTCTGACTTTGCTGCGTCTACGTAGTAGGACTCAGTGTCTTTCTCATATTTTTCCTGGAGGTATTTGGCCCTTGGTGGAACAGAGGAAACATACTGCGAGGTGGGGGATTGGCTATACACTAGTTTGACCACCCTTTCGGTATAGCCTGTTTTTGTACGAGACCTTGCGGGCTAATCAAGTTAAAGTCCATAAGAATGGTCTGGCCGTGCGGGTTGCTGCTAATCGATTAATCTGGGTGGCGCGTTGGGCGACAATGAGCTTTTCGGCGGTATTGTGCACCCTTAATTGCAAAAGGGGCTCTTAGGAAGTGCTTTGGGGTAGGCCCAGCGCCTTATTAAGAGCGCTTTGTATGAAAACTTCAATGTTTGTATAGTCTCCAATGTTGAGGTGCAAATACGGTGCCGAATACACAATTCTGTTAATGATGAATGCTTGAGCCAGGCGCAGCTGGTGTCTTGTTCGATAATACCCTTGTTGGTAGTGAACCTGGTTATCATATGCGCAACTTAGACTGGTGTTTTTGAGCCGTGTGAGGGCATACCCATTTCTGCCCGTCTTTGACGTAAAGGCGTAGAATCCTGTTCATGTACTTCTGTGGTATTGAGTCTCCATTGAGGCTGACTACAAGAGTGGGTGTGCGTTGGCGGGAGCTGTATAGTACAAGCAACTCCGACTTTTCAGGGGAGCTAGTGAGGCCGCAGTTAACGGCGTAGGCTTACACGATGGTTACGGCCTCTTGAAGGCGGTACTCAATTTCCGCGGTGGAACAGGCTGTGGTCCAAATAGCGATGTCATCCGCATAGAAGGTGTACCGCAGATGCGATACCTCAGTTGGGCGCCGCCGCTTTCTGTAAGTGGAGCCATCTAGCGGTTAAGTTGAGAACAATTGCGACGCTGGTATGTGCGATCGCATCTGCGGAACAAGTGGTAGGTAGCGCACATATGGGCATTCCTGAGCGTTCGCTTTCGCCTTTTCGCGTTCTAAAAGTAATTGATCGAGTGAACGAAATCAGACAGAAACGGCTGTAACTGAAGTGTTTGATCGGGTTGGGCGAGAAGTACAAGCCTGATTAAAATTAATGTGTGACTGCTATGTGGCACAAAGAGGCGGTTACCTACAATTGGCCGGAAGGGCAGGAAGCAGGCAATGCAGGGCAGTTTTCGGTGTACGGTTCATCCTTGAACGATTTCTAGAGAAGGGCTGCCTTAAAGAGGCACAAAAGAGAAGAATGAAGTAGTATTGCATCGATAGAATGCCAATTCCTGATTACAAGAATTCCACTGTCACTGAAAACAGAGCTGTTATAAGGTAGTAAAGAGGAAGAACAGAGATACAGGTACCGCCGCCACAGCCAAAACGGCCGAGACTCGCAACTACAAATACATGTGACGTGCTAGAGATTCCGGAGGCTGACAAATGCGAATTACGTTGCCCGTTTGAATTCGGTAGCATGCTTTGTTTCGAATTTGATGACATGCTTTTATCATACATAAACGACGGCAAAAAGACAACGTAAGCGTTGCAAGGCAAACACAAAAATATACTTGGAGGCTCCACAGTCGCCCATTTCAGTTTCGTTTGTGTTCCGGCTCAGGCACTTCGTGCGCAATCGGATAGTTTAGTTTTGGACCAGCGGTACCTGAAATACGGGCTTGGAGAAGCAGATGCGCCTGGCGCGCTCACGTTTGAGCATTCGGAGGTGCGAGCGAGCGAAATCTTCGGCCGCCGACACGCTCCTTCGTTCACACTTCTGAGCCAACATATCGCCACCGTTTCCGCTTCAACTGCGATCTCCCGTTAACCCTGACTTGACCGCTCGACTGCAGCTACGTACGCCACAAAAAGCATACATGTCCTAAATGCCGAAAGAAAAAACGCATTATTATGCAATTGCTCACTAAATCATGGCACATGTGACAACATACTGTGGCAACAAGAGCTTCAACGTGCTATTTGCAGGCATCGTAAACAAAAGGGTCATACTTGCCACTCATACCAAGGGGAGCGTCGATCTTATTCCAAAGGTTATTGTTCCTCTATTGAATCCTTGCCTATTGCGCTGGTCGCCCGGCGAAAAAAAAAAGGGACTCTGATATAAAGTAAGAAATAACGAAGCAACACACAAAAAAAGAAAAAGCGACACCACCAGCGGGATTCGAACTCAATACTGCTTGCTCCGTAACGCTTTGCGCTAACCACTCTGCCATGCCGAGACGTTTCTTTTTTTTTTTTTTTGGACATGGTATTTATTATACGTGGTTATGTGCAGAAAGGGTTATTTACACAGACTATTTACAATGCACTCAGCCATTGCTGAGATGCACAACAGAAAACACAACTAAAAGGCAGGAAAAGATAAGCACCGTGTCACCAGCGGAAACCAATCAGGTCGAAAGTCATTTTCATCATAAGTGTCCTTCAGTTGCAGCATCATTCTGCTAAAATGGAGTCTAGGTGGAACAACAGGTTCAGCGTTGCGATCCGACATGCGTGTCTTCCATACGCTATGAAGTCCAATAAGGAAAAACATGTCATATGGTTCGTAATCAAATATTTCCCAACGTCCTACGCCACGCCGAGACGTAGGACGTTGGGAAATATTTGTGCATATTACGTCGCGGCTGCAAACATTATATTTCAAGGTGCGCAGGCCATTGCTGCAGGTATAAAAATTACAACTTCTTGACCATCGGATCATGCTGCCTGCTCTCACGTTTTGCAAATAATGTTCTGGATGCCTATGCGCACCATATTGTTCACTGGAACCATTTTAACATGTGGAATTTCACAGCGCTGGAAAATTTAGGAGCGCCGGCTCTTCGGTCTTGCTCTGCTACCGTGGACGTAATGTTCGCTGAACACAGAGCTGTAGCACAAACCTTAAAGGAAAAAAGTGCGACGAAGCTTCAAAACTGGCAAGCGTAGTAGCGAGGACACTATTTTGGTGGTAACTTAACCTTATTTGTATGTAAACATTTCGGGAAGCGTTGCCAGGACCGAGGGCTCGGTTTGTTTATACGCAGTTCAAGAAGGAGTGCAAAAGCTTGAGAAACACGTAAAATATTATGCATTACAAGAGCTCTATGTTTTTTTTATTCGTTTAAAGGCCCATTGCTCGGTAAATTACTCTCTTCATCGTTTTATTTATTTCGGCTGCGGCCGTCACTTATTGTGAGACGATGGTCGATTTCGGGTGCGCTGTTGCCATGTTTTCCCTGAGGGATGCTAACCGGTCGACGCTGCAGGCCATGCCGGCTCGTCAGCAATCATGGAGTCCCCTGTTGCGTCATAGTGTGCGTCATTCTGCCCTGCTACGTAGTAGGAGCAACCATTTGAATTCGACCGGTGGAAACAAAACAAAAAAAAACAACAAAAAAAACCCTCAGCTTCTTATCACTATATCTCAGCAGTAATTCGATTTTTGGCTGCCGGATATGTGCCAACAATGTCATGAAATGCTGTTTATTATTTCTTGGAAGAAGGCAGCAGAGCAGGGAACAACACAAAGCATAGGAAGCACACACAATCACAAGGACAACGCTGCACTGACAACTATACTGACAAGAAACCGCACTTCTTCTCCCCTCACTTCACGTCTGCAGCCAACGTCTTCCTTGTTTTTAACATCCTGCTGGTTTGCGCAGAAATTCTAATTCCTTCTTCAACAAAATCACTGAAGGCATACTGACACATTGGTCTCCCAAGTCACAGATTGCATATGTTTCATAAATTTTCCTTTCTAACTTATCCTTCATCCTTTTCATAACCTTAACATTGGCCTCTACAACCAATGCAGTCATTGCTGTGCACCGCGAGATTAGTGCTAGACTTGCCCGATATTGCCAAAGCGTGCTGTCTAATACTGTCATTGAGACATCTCCCTGTCTGTCCAATATGTTTCTTTCCACAATGCAAGGGAATCTCATAAACAACCCCCTGAATACACTTAGAGTACCTAGTCCGGTCTGAAGTTTTGCATCCAGAGTTGAAGCCCTGGTTGTTAACCTGCACACACATCCCTTTAGCTCTGTTTGGTGCCGTTGGGATAACTCGGACGCCGTGTCTTTGACCAATGTTCATTAGATTATGGATGAAGCCATGCATGTATGGTACCACTGACTACTTATCCCTTTGAGAAAGGTTTCCTTTTCGAATCCTCCGCTTGATCGGCAGGACAATGCTTTTTATTATGCTACACAGCAAATATTCAGGATATCCTGCCTCCAGAAGCCTCTCAGTCTGGCTTAGAAAACTTTTTTTAACGCGGTGGTGGCATGATGTGTTGAGAGCCGACGTCAATGCAGCCTTCGCAACACCTCTTTTTACTGTCTTTGAATGTTGGACGTATACGGAAGAAACTGCTTGTTCGCTCTTAGCTGGTAAGTCCAACATAAGTGTTCTGGTATTGTCATTTTATTGTTTTATTAGATTATTATTATTTTATTAGATTTTATTAGCCGTTTATTAGATTGTGATAGAATATTTGGGTGTCTTTAGTGTCCCTTTAACAGTCTGAACAGTCAGAGTAAGCAAATGTGGACGTTTCATGAGATATTTCGCTACAATACTGATCGCACTACATTCGTTGGACCCAATTATGATGAATATATTCTATTTACTGCTTAGCGGCTGCCGAGTACAATTTTCACAACTTTATTGGGGTTGTATTCTATTTGAATACAGTATCCATTTTATAATCACTTATACTACCCAAGGCCAATGATGTTTCATAACAAAGCCGCTACGTTCAAGAGTCCATAGCGTAGTATATTTCGCGAGCGGATTTCAGCATTCATGGCTCAGGCACCGGGTTTCCAGTGAGCGCGGCGAGTCGCGATGACTGTCGTCGACGGCTGGACCTTCTCTTCTGGAATTTCTGTGACTGGCCTCTAGCTGAATTCATCAGATGTTGCTGTCGTGCTGACGTTTGGAGAGATTAAACAGAAAAAAATCAGTTGATCTTTATGGAACAATGGCACATGATGACCAAAGCGAAATTTGATTGCTTCTATGAACACTTTGTTTGCACCTGAGCTGCAGTCGGAGGAAATAAAACGAACTGGGTGACATAGAGAGAGGGCAGAAAAAAGGGGATAAAGACAAGAAAGCACGGGGTATAGGGCATTTATAATAGTGTACAAAATATAATAAACAGTAAAGATAGTGCGCTGATCGCCTGCTATTGTATCAAATGAGTACCGTCGACGTTTTTCGGCTACTGCGCGCGCGCTTTCGGATACCACCGCGTCCCCGCATACCAGAGAGGAGGAATGGTCGCGCGCGCTCAGAGTTCGAGGCTATTTTCCTTATCTCCGCAAAAACGGTCTAAAACATTGATCAGTATGTGATGCCTCCAGAAGCCGAGTGCAACGTGCCTCTCAGAGCGCCTCACATACCTACTTCCCTTGGAGAAACCTGAGAAGAACAGTATCTTTCTACGAACCTTCATTGACAACCTGCGCACTAGAAACGCCAAATTCCTTGGAAGGGATATTAGTTATTTTATGTATTTCATTAAGGCATTTTTAGACAGCCGAAATCTATATTCGCGAAACTGCTCTTCAAGAAATAGCCGGCGTTATCGCGGTGGATGTTTCTGCGTATTATGTGGCAGTGTCAAAATCATTATTCCTTTAACGACCTCACAGCGCCGGCCAATGTCAGCTGCTGGCTCTCGCTCGCGCACTTCTGAGAGCTACGAAGATCCTGCTTCTGGACGAGGCCACATCGCAGATGGACGCAGACACGGAGCAGAAGGTGCAAGCCACCCTGAAAGAGAGCTTTGCGCACTGCACCATCATCACAATAGCTCATCGCATAGAAACAATACTCGACTATGACAGGTGAGCGGACTATGACAAGAGAATGGAAGCAAATGTATCTGGTATGAATCTTCACTTCATGCATGCCGATAACAAATACCTAATGCGGAAGAAAAATAACGCAGTTTCGTTATTTCTAAGGTAGGTCGAATCATAGTTTTCCCCGAATCCAATCTACATCGGAAGTCTCTGGTAAAGCCTTAGCCACATAAAGTGATTGGACGTGCTATGTTCTATGGTGCACATTACGTAAGACTGCGTGGTCGGCTAGTGCTTTTGAGTAACGAAAAGAGGAGAATATATCTTGTTGACGGCAGTTACTTATGAGATCCGACGCTGAGCAATAATACCTTCCAAACTCGCTTGTTGGAGGAGCCTCTAAGAGATTGCCTTCACGGCGCTGACAAGCTTATTGCACAAATTCTCAGAGAAGGGAACGAGGTACTTTATGTTATGCATGTCGATAATCTTGTATTGAGCTCTATGTACAGAACTGTGTCAAAATGTCGGCATCTTTGCAGTGAAATATGTCATCGCCCCACAAAATTTCATTCTCTTTGATATTTAGGTGTTGGTATGAAAGTGGCTATCTCCACGATCTAGAGGCGGCGTGTAGACTTAGAAAATGGCAGTGCCAGTTCCCCCCCCCCCTCCCCCTCCCATTTGCTCTTACCAACTGATGCTGCAAAACCTAACCAATGCTTGTCTTGCTATCTTATGATCTTAGCAAGGATGTAAGAACCTGGGGTGGATTTTTTTGCTTATCAGTGGCATCACATAGTGGCCGTCGCACTATTTGCTCACTAGAAAGACGGCGTATACTGCGGCTGGAGACGCGTAAAGACAAGCATAGGAGGCTGCTTCTGAAGCATTCCACAATGAGGCTTATCCCATTGTGGCTTACATAAGGCAAGGTTATCCTGTCTGGCAAGCATAAGATACAAAAGACTTGTCTTTGACTTCACTTGACTTTGTCAAGACTTGACAAAGCCCGAACTCCTGCCGAAGCGTTAATAGAAATTATCTTAAAGAATTGCCTACTTTCTTCAACCGTTACCTGTAGAAGCTTATGCAAGGTGCCTCTTGAAAAAATATATATATGCAGGGCTTTCCCGCTGAGAGGAACCATGACAAGAAACAATACCTTAGCGTCCCTCCAAGCTGAAATCAACTAACGGTAGCTACATGTCATGTAATGTACCCACTGGTATCCGTTTGTTCCGGCAACTTGACCAAATAGTCGGTGGTAGCTAATGAGCTTTTCAAATATCGCCGTAAATGTATGAATGGAAAAGTTACGTACCATGAAAATGGTCTAACCCAGATTGTTTCTGACGAGGTAGCTGTATCATGGAACTTTTTATTCCGTTATTCTGCTGGAATAAAACTTTGAGAATTAAAACCTATGACAGCAAAATACGTGATCATAAATGCACGGCGATTACAGTTCTCTCATCCGCGACTAGGTTTAATGGTGCCGAATTCACCCCTGCAGCGCTGCTCATTACGAAAGTTTGCTTTGATGCTGGTACTGAGAAAAGCGTTAATGGCGGCTGAGAACCGGCCATTTGAGTTCGTTGGTTGCCGCGCATCAGCTTATATCCGATCCAGCGACTACGAAAAAGTTCTGATGTGGGCGTCATAGATGTTGCAAATTTGTCAGTTTTAACCGGATGCCGATGAAAGCACTGTAATTGCGGTGGATTCAGACGTACAGAGCACGACCTCATTTAATATTTTTCTACTCTGCTCGCTTTCGTCTTTGCCCAGTATAAAGGTTGGGGGGGTTTATAAGGGGGCTCGGGCTCTGCTCTAATAGCCAAACACATCGCCGCTAGCTCAGGCTACAGCCATGGCCGTGAAGAACGACATATCGTGGTACAGTCAGCAGGCCAGGCTGTTTATTGGGAGCTCCCACCGTCCTTCCTCTTTCTCCCGGAAGCATGATCCGCGTGCTCCGGTATCGCGGCGTCGTCTATCAGAGTATGCAGATGCTGTCCACAAAGATGAGAGGGAAGGGGAAAGAATGGGCCGTCCGGAGCGCTAAGCCAGTTCTCTCAGCCTTGCCATCTACGCAACAGCTCTAGGGGAAGGAGGCCAGAAGGGGAAAGACAAGAGCTACCCGTGAAAGAGGGGGTGCTGAATTCCAACAAGGGCTACGCTAAGGTTACTTCGTCGAAAACACCGGAGTCGGACTATTTTGTAGCGCTAAACAACTTTCCTTACGTTTAAAGCGACATGTCAGATATTATATGACATGACTGTGACGTGATGTGATGTGGCGTGTCTGTTATGTGACTGTACCAACTTCAACTATCCCTCTCTAACAACCTTTATATCCACTCATCCCCTTCTCCCAGTGCAGGGTAGCAAACCGGTTGCTTTTACTTGTTAACCTCCCTGCCTTTCCTCCTCATCTTCCTCCTCGTCTTCCTCCTCGTCCTCCTCCTCCTCCTCCGCCTCCTCCTCAGATATTAATCCGCTGATACCACCTGATTGTTTAAGCAGGCGGAAAAAAAATGCACGTAGGTAGTACTTGACATGACTTCAAAACACATTTTTTTTTTTTTTTTTTTTTTTTTTCAGTTTGGAAGAATGTTTCGCTTTTTCTGGTCTTTACAGTTCGACCGGTTTCGCATAGCTGAAGTAGACACGAATTGGGGCGCATTATTTGCGACGTTTCGTGCTGAGATAATTGTCACAGCTCTGTCCGGAGCAGAAGCCCACGCAAGGAGCTTATCTCTCTCTCTCACCCCCCGCCCCACTCACACACAAGCACGCGCGCACGAACGCACATAGGTCGAGTGCATCAGAGTGATCATGTTTTGTAAGTACGAATCAGAAGTTCTTTTCCTGTTTCATTTCAGAGTGGTGGTCATGGGCAATGGTCGGGTGCTGGAGCACGGCAGTGTGACAGATCTGCTGGCAGATTCACGCTCCGTATTTCGCAGCATTGTGCACGGCGCTGGAATCGACGCAGATTTGAAATATCTTGAGTTGCTTCAAAGCAGGAAAGGTGCTTCACAATGCCTATTCAAAGTTCACAGCTAATTTAAAGAAAAATAGTGCTCATGAGTTCTGACACAGTAAAAGAAGATACCGCAACAAACAGAGGGTTAAAGAAACCTTCATGGCAGGTGTCTTCCTGAACAAGAAGTGCACTTGTGACGGATTGGCGACGACACTCAAGAAACAAAGGAAGATATCCGCGGCGGACTGTTCATTCGGTTGGCTTTGCCCCCAAAGAGAGAAAAAAAGAAGCTGGCGGCAGCAAAAGAAGAGACACACTCAGCGGTCGTTAGAAAAACAATGTCGCGGCAAACGTGGTGCCTGAAGCAATAAAGAAACCTGAACAGCTATAATTTCAGGAGGCTGAAACGTAGGCCCTGTGTCGAATGTCGCATTACTACCACGGATAATCATCATTCCTTTACGACGGCTTCTTGGCTTCTTGCATGAGCAACAAGTGTAAGTGCATGCTTGGGCAGCGGAAAATAAATCATATAGATAACAACTACCAAAGGTTTATTAGGTGGAGCGTAAGCACTAAATTACCCACATGCTGTTGGTGTGCTGCAGTGCCTGTTGCGTACGCTGCTTTCTCTTCTTGGAGGATAGTGACGACTTGCGATCTGCGACATCTCTGGAGAGGTCAGCAGGTCATATGCTCACAAATCTTTCAGTGAAGCCTCTTGATCCTTGTCACGTGCAAGTGATTCTGGTCCGAGTCCCGATGCCGTATGTAATTCCCCACAGGAGAAAAATATGCACACGAATGAAAATTCAAATGGCTAAAACTTGCAAAGTTCCCTTTAAATAGCCCTGGGTTTGAACACCTACTTAGCACACCCCTCTTATTTCATTATACCAATTAAACCGCGACATTCATTCCCCAGAGGCTGCGAAGGAGCTGAATGCGGTGATAATAAGACCTGTGACACAGCGGTCTGATGGGCGAGGTTTCGAGGGCGGCCAACCTAAATTAGGAGGTCGCTACTGCATCGGCCACGCTAAATATATTTTGGACACCAATTTGAACAACATTAGGACGAGGTAAAAGTTCTTAGGTCCAGATGGCCGAAGGGTGGTGTGTGGAGAGAATCTTTGTACGACACATGATATAATTGTACGAGGGCTCGGCGAGCGCTGAACTCTTCTCGATATATCTTGGTTCTGCCTGGATGTCTTCGTTTCGATGCCCGGAAGACTGGAAATAGACGCCAAAACCTTGGCTTTCGATTTTGGCGTTGTATGATCTGAAGGGCGCTGAGAGTGGGAGCTAACAGCACTGAATTCATGCGTAACACAACCATGGTCTGCCGAACCAGGCAGAGGCCAGTAAATCTCCAAGGTAAGACTGCCGTTAGAGACAACTCGATGGCTAAAGCCAATCTACTTTCGCCAATAATGCACTAAGCCAGCAATCGTAGCATTACTAAGCTTTCTCTGATATCATATGCGAGCAATATCAATCGACAAGTCACCACAAATCCGCTTGAAACGTCTATAGTTTTGTCGTATTTATTTTCTACAACGCGGTGAAATGGCGTCATAGGCCAGAGATGCGAGCATAGATAATATTTTAAGTATAAAATTTTGGCACCTATAGGAACGTAACATAATTGCTAGCAATATAGTGGCATATTAATCTTACAAATTCCCTCACTTCCACTACAATTAGGTGATATCCTAGACCACTGGGCTTGAGCCTTAGTTGCTCCAGCCATAACACATTTTCTTCATTGTGAAAAGGTTATAATCTAATAATAGATAATGTCACGTAGTGGTGACAATGTCGTTGGCGACGTAGTCTCATCGCTCTATCATCGCCAATGCTTGGCTTCATTGTGATGCACGTTACTGCTGTCTATAAGGTAGGCGGAAACCCTCTCAGGGCAGACGACTACTATATCGGGTTGTGTTTCGATTGAGGAGAAGAGGGGACGCGGTTGTATTGGGAGTATGAGCAGAGAGGCGATTATTGTTAAAAGAGCAAAATACCGTGAAAAAAAAATATTTGACGCCTCTTGTGAGTAAAAATTAAGGGTTTTATAGGCTCAGTGCACACGCCAGACGAAACCACCGTCATCGCTGCGTAAAGTTCTAGGAGTGGCCACTTCTGCGGCTCGAGTGAAATTGCATCTCATGGAAATGCACATGAACACAAGCTCTCTAAGAATGTTTTATGAATTAAGAGTGCACTTATGATGTCATCTTTAAGTGCAGAAAAGCCGAATACACACCGTAGAACCGATTGTGAAGGTATGAAGCGTAGTTTTAAATGCTACGCATTTTCAACCTCTGGACTACATGCGCGTGGGAGTGAACTGCGCGGCCCGGAATCGGACGGAAGCGTGAGCCATATTAATGTAAGCAATAAAATTATTATGAAGATTTGATTGCTTACGGTGATTTCGAAGAAGACACGCGAATTGTGCGCGTATATGCAGCGTCCGCTCATATTTTACGTTTGCTTTGAAGAAGGCTGTGACAAATCTAAAAGAAAAAAAAAATATTTCGAAGCTGTCTTTTTTGAAACACAAGATAAGGGCGTGTAGGGAAGCCGAATATAGCCGTAATTAACAGGCGCCTATCAGCTCGAGTTTTTCTAAATTGTACAATAGTAGTCAGTAATCCGACGTAGTGTCCTGTGCGATACACTGGCTTAGTAGTAAGATCATTGGAAATAGACAGCCTAGAATGCTCTACATGAAAAGAAATTCTCAAACGGCCTGACCAGCGATCGAAATAAACCTATGCGTCGCTGTGGAAGATGTGACGGCGCACCTGTCGGCTCAGGTATCTTCGCGGGGGTCCCATATCCTTCTAACGTGGCGTTGTTTTAGCGGGTCAGTGGTCTCGAAAATTTATTTCCTGGGAAAACACGGGCTGAAGAACACACAAAAAAAAAAAAACAAGAAATAAGCCTCTTACATTTATTTTTAAGTTACATATGTGAAAATAATATTTACGCAGAAGAAAGAAAAGATCTTATTCCTGACGACAATGGATCGAGTCAATTTCAACTTTTCCACCATTATGTTCGCATTTTTCGTCCCCAGCGAAATCCGAGGAGTGCTTTTGTAGTGAACAACAAAGGTAGTGAATAGAAGCCGTAATACTCCCAGTCACAGGCGCCGAAATTCCGTCGCTTCCCAGCTCTGTACGTCCGTGCCGCCGTCTCGAGCGCCCACGCCTATCTTGAGGTCGATATGCACGTGGTATATATGCCTGAGGATCAGCTAACAAGCCAATTATGTGCAACGTGACACATGCTTGCGCGTGCAGTCTTTGTCTAAAGTGTAGAGCCCAGGGGGTCGTCTTCTGAGCCCCTTCGTGAAGCTTGTAATGCATTTCCAGGGTTCCAAAACTGTTCATGGTAAGAAGATTTTTTGTCTACCTTCTACAGCGGGAAGGACCTCCACTAATGTTAAATCAGCGCCACTACAGGGCTCAGAAGCAGACACCCCGGGCTCTACACGTTTGACAAAGGCTGTACCTTCTCTCCTCTTTTATGAATATGAAATGGCAAACCTAGGTTAGCATTAAAGCGAAAGCGTTCCTTGGGCCATGAGGTGCGTGATCCGATTCTGGGCGCAGCAAGCGTCCGCCATAACGGCGCTAACCGAACTAAACTAACTAAATGAACTAGTGAACGCGCGACGACGACGGGGAAGGAGGAAGCGTGGCAGGCCACAGTCGCGCATTGAATAAAGGAAGATGCTTTAGCGTCGTCTATTGAGGGGCTTTAGCACTGACCACCGTCGCACGCCATCTTTCGCCACCCCAAACACCAAACGGCACAACTAGCGTGCAGCATCCCCGCCGAGTGTAGCTGCTGACCTCCAATCCAGCACGAAAGTCGTTCCCCTGCCTTATGGTATCAGCGACGACGCCTCGCCTGACAGGCGCGATTGCAAACTGAGCTTCTCGTTCGAGGAAGTGGCAGCACCTCCGTGACTGTGATCGCCTTCATGGCTATTTGCGGCCCTTGTCCGAGTAGAACATTCACCCCACATAAAAAAATCCCCCCCCCCCCCCTGAAGGTGGAGGGAGCCTTGCAAGAGGCATCTGGTGGATAATGATATATTTAGGGTTATGTCTGACTGTGGGACGCCGCACTTTCTGGTACGAAATGCTCTTTCAAACTGACAACTACAAGACGAGCAAATACATTGTCTCAAAATGTGTCTAAACAGTTCTGCTAAAAATTAGAACTATCTCCTCTCAGAGCGGTAAGGCTCTCCTTACCGCTCTGAAAGGGCCACGGTGCATGCCTCGGTCGAAAATATTTTCTTCCCAGGTGACTACGAGGCTTCGTGCCCAGACGCATTACCGCAAACGCCTTTTGAAAAGAGTAATTAGTGACGGGTTTCCAGCCACCGCAATCAACCGATTTTGCAGTGTCCCTTTCCGTACACATAAACACATGTGTACCATCATTTTCGGTTCACATAAACGCATTAACAGCTTTCTTTCTGTGCTTGAAAAGCAGCAGCGTTATCAGCTTTAACTTATGCCCCTACTCTGCTCCCAGATTATTCGGGTCCCGACAACCGACAACCCTTTTCTCAGTGCCCCGATCACAGTGGCAGAGGTCCGGGCTGCGCTAGCTAAGTTACGTCCGGGCTCGGCAGCCGACCCAAACCACATCAATAACAAGATTCTCCGTAACCTTGATGACCGCTCTATTCATACACTCACAACCTACATGCAGCAATACTGGGAGTCCAGCATTTTCCCAAAAGAATGTAAACATGCAAAAATTATTCTAATCCCTAAGGGAGGTAAGTCCCCAAGCCTCGACAACCTCTGTCCGACCTCACCAACGTCCTGCGGGGTAAGGCTATGAAGCACGTTATATTGGCATGGCTCTCAACATAGATCGTGATCTCTTCCCGGCAAGCATGATTGGCGTTCGGCCCCATCTATCCACGTGTGATGTCATGCTCCAGCTCAAGCATGAACTTCTGGACCACAAGACTCGAGACACTCAGTTCATCCTGTTCCTCGATGTCGCTAAAGCTTTCGACAACGTTCAACACACTGCTATTCTGTCCAACCTCCAGAATCTGCAGGTGGGCGAAACTCTATACAATTATATCCGTGCTTTCCTTACGGATTGCACTGCCATGCTCGTTACCCGCCCCCACTCCCTCGAGAATATTTCCCTGGGCAACAAGAGCGCGCCACAGGGCTCCATCCTCTCTCCGCTACTTTTCAACATCACTATAATGGGCCTTCTGGCTCGGCTCGTCCGCCACGAGGGCCTTCATCATAGCATTCATGCGGATGACATCACCCTCTGAATGACTGGCGGCAGTGACGGACACATTGAAGAGACTCTCCAGGCTGCGATCACAGTTGAAGATTAATTATTTGTCGGAAAACGGGCTTAAGGACTTAGCAGCAAAATCTCAGCTCTTCTTTGTGCGTTATCCCGACACCCGGAAAGCCCCCACATCTCCAGATATCCGCCTCACTATTAACAACGCTACTGCGCCTACAGTGGACACCATCCGAATTCTTGGCCTCCAACTCCAAGGAAATGGAGTTAACAACAACGCAATACAACGTTTGCATCAATACACACAGCAGACAGCCCGTCTTATACGGCGCGTTGCCAATAAGTGGGCAGGCATGAAGGAGGCTAACCTCCTTCTTCTCTTCAAAGCATTTATCATGAGTCGTATTGCTTACACTGCTCCATATTTACGTCTCACGCCAACGGAGAAGCGCCACCTGAACTGCCTTATCCGTAGCAGCGTCAAAACAGCCCTTGGTCTTCCTCTCTCTACTCCCAACGACAAGCTCCTCGCCCTTGGTGTCTCCAACACGGTTGACGAGCTCATTGAGGCGGCCCTCCTAGACCTGCGCCAACGGGTCTCACTAACTTCCTCAGGCCGTTATATCCTCGAACAAACTCGCATCGCTCCCCTCCGTCCGCCATCCTCGGTGGTCAATTTCCCACCTGAAATCAGGGTCGACATCAATACACTCCCTCTCCCCCGTAACATGCATCCAACTCATCATCAAGATCGCAGAGATTCTCAGGCCGCGTCACTCCAGCAACGATATGCTGGCCGACGTGACGTACATTACACACACGCGGCAAATCATCCTACTCGGACTGCTACAACAGCGGTTGCCACAAATGAGAACATGACTCTTCATGCCTCCTGCTCCGTACACACTTCACATATCACTACAGCGGAAGAAGTAGCTATTGTTCTCGCGCTCTCTACTTCTAAAGATAAAGTAGTCATAAGTGACTCACAGCACGGCATTCTTAATTTTACTCTTGACCGTATTTCAGTTTAAGCGTTTCGCATGCTCATATCAAATCCTCCTAAACATCTGACCCTCCTGATATGGGTTCTAGCACACATGGGTCCCAAATGAAATGAGGGAGCATATGAGCTAGCTCGAGGGCCCACTTTCCGAGCAGCTTATCATCCCGCCCCCAATATGCCCGCCTTGGTCAGGAGGGACACCATAATCACTTTACGTGACCTCCTGAAATACTATCGTCTTTCTCGCAAACTCTATCCAGGTCCGCACTAAGAACTTACAAAAACAGAGGTCATCATATAGCGCCAACTCCAGACGAACACTTTCCACAATCCCAAAAGATTCCATAATATATTTCCTGAACAGTATATGCCGATGTGTAAACACTGCGAAATCCCAGCAGACCTCCTTCATTTGGCCTGCACTTGTCCACGACAACACACGACAATACACGCCAACACCCACACAACATACTTGGGAGGCTCGTCTACGCAACTCTACCCTGAATGACCGACGAGCGCTCATTGGTCTCGCTCTAGAGGCTGCCAGATTCAAAGGAGTCCTAGCCGACCCCTAGAACAGGGCCTTCGGCCCCTTGACTGTTTCTTAATAAATGTTTACCAACCAACTATTCGAGCTATTCTGCTGTGAGTACCTATGTCACACGTACTGAGAGTGACACGTCACGATAGGCTGCCATTGGCTGCAGCCGCTACCACCATTACGTCACGGACACACTTCCGGTAGCTGCGAAAGTGGTCTGCTCGAGTGCTGCATGCACTGCACGCGTGAACCCTTGAGCTTGGCGCTTCGGTTCGCGATGTTAACCGAGAAGGTGATGGCGTCTGACTGTAAGTGCGCGTCGGCGCTGGAGTACGAAAAGAGCACGAGCTGGTCCGATTCAACACCCTACCAAATGTACAGTTCTGCTTCAGATCATATTTCAGGAGCAGCACATAAAATAGGCAGCCTCAGCCTTCGTATACCGACTGAAGGCGCCGCAGCGTACTGTAGTCCGTCCCGTCTTTGCAGCATCGACCATTTGTGCAGCGTGTTAATAATTAAATGGAACGTGCGTCAAAAAAAAAAAAGGTCTGCCCTCAGCTTCATCGCGAAAGTACACGAATTCGCATCGCTTAAGTGCAGCACCGGATGTCGCCATTTTACCGTAGAGATGCCATCCGCGAGCGCTGCGGCCGACGGCACTCTGGTCGTGCGCTCCACCCTGGTCGTCGCTATGCTTTGTTTCGTTTGCATCGAAGCCACAGCGGACGGCATTTTGAAATCGCCCGCTTCGCTGCGACTCTAGCGCAGCCACTTGCGTGTTCTTATGTGCGATTCTTGCGTGTATCTGCGGAAATGGGTGACAACTTGCGCTGCCGAAATGCATGTGCCGAGCTGCTTTGCTGATGTTTTGCGCCGTCGATTCTCGCTCGGACGATTGCGTACACATGAGATAAAACACGCGTACACGTTACGCATTGGCCCTTCCTGAACGATGTGTGATAGGACTTAAAAAAAAAAAAAAAACACCACACTATCCTTTTTGGTAATCTTAATTCGTAAGATCTGCGGACGAATACATCTTGCTCCCATGTAATCCGATATCCAAACTTTGAAGCGACCATTAGTCCGAGCTCTTGCGATGATACGTTTATACATTTCATTTATTATGGACCACTAGAGATGCCTCTCGCGGACCAACATGAAAACGCTTCTGGCTAAAAACGACGGCGACATGTTTGCAGGCGTGAGACTCGCACGCTCGTCTGCTAGCATACGCGTATATGCAGAGCCGGCGTTATCGCCGTTGGTCAAACCGCAGAAGACGGTACCAAAGAGGCAGACGCCGGAGACTGACTCCGGCAGTGCGAGGGAAAAAAGGGTCGTGTAGAAAGCCGTACTCGGCAGGAGTGCACGCTAATTTGCGCTGTATGGGACATAGGTATGAAGGAAAGTGCCACTCCGCAGCGGCCGCCGGTGTGTATGGACAGCAGCCTGCCCACCTGCAGACATGCACTCACGAACGGCTCGAGTTGTTCGGGCTGCTGTTGCACACAATTTCAAGAGGTCAAGAAACTGAAGAAACCGGAGGCCGAGCAAGACACGAGACAAGGTTGAAAGCTATGAAAATGCACACGGGACGGGAAACACAGAGACCGATGAATGTGTGAGCGACGCTCGCAAAAACAGGCGCGACAACCGGAAGTCTGAGAACCGAGTGTCACCCGATGAGGCTTCATGGGCGGGATGGAGTTCCTGAGCTGTTTTATTAGTTTTTTTCTGGTGTTTCCGAGTATTGAATTGAGGCGGGAGGGAGGATATAGCGCCATTTTTTAATCGCCGATATCTCCGGTGTTAATGAAGCTAGCTGAAAAATGCTTGCGAATAATTGACCTGTGAGGGAGTACCTATATTTCTCGACCGATTTGCTTTACCTCATTTTAGGCACTTCATAAGCCCTCTAATAAAGCTACTTCAAGCTGCACGCGGGAGGGGAGGTAATTTGGAGGCTTTTCCGTGTAAACGACACCAGTAGAGATCTCCGTGTTATTGATGCTTACCAAGATACTTTGTTTGCGAGTTGGTACTTATTCATTATTGATATAAGCAGCGCGAACACGAAAACAAGGGACAAGAAACAAGAAAGCCACAGTACATGCGCTGACTCACAACTAAGCCTAAGCCGTTTACTCCCTTGTTTCTTGTCCCTTGTCTTCGTGTTCGCGCTGTTTATATTAATAATGAATTATTGATGCTTCTCTGGTTTCTTTTGTCAGCTCGCCTTGCGTAGTGGGGCGCTGGTGTTTATGGGCAATGATATATGGCTCCATAATGCCTGATTTTGAAAAGCTGGCGTTCCTCAGAATGCAGTAAAAAAATAAAAAAGAGGCGACGAAACCATTGTGGCGTGCACCGAAGATAATTTATTCGGGGAAGTTCTTCGCGGGGAATAAGTCGAGTCTATGCCCGCATGCTCGCCCTATAGTTTTCGCAGGCGCTGTCGGAGATTTGGTGCTTCTCTTGGCAAAATATGTCATATACTTTTTCACATCCTCTTCGTTGATCATCGGCAAGCTTTGCGTTTCGCACGTACAGGTGGCATTCGGTGCGGCCTGTTAAGGAACGAAGTATGGAAAGAAGGCGGAAAGGAAGGACGCAAGGAAGGTAGGAAGGGAGAAGGAACGAAGAAAAAATATTGGTTGTTTCATTTGCAGCGTGAGTACCTACTTAAGGTGCCCATTTTTCTTAGTGCGCTTGACCAAGCAACGCAGCGGCCATTCAAGTTTTATAATACCAGGCTTGTATATTCAGCAGTAACAAGGAGCAATTTCAGCGTAGTGCATTTATCAAGGTTCACGGAACAAGATCTCGTTTCAATATTTCTTAAATAAGCGCTCATTTGTACGAGTATAGGAAAAATAATACCCCTCTCGTACTTCGCGAACACTGTGCGTTCAAAATTTATGAAGTAGATCAAAACTACAGCCGCACACCTGCCGCACCTCCAAACTTGTATGAGCCTGGGTCACCAGTGAAAACTGATGCCCATGCCTTTTTTTACGATTTCGATTTCTCCTGCAGGATTGTGCCCACGGCATGACTGACACGCTGGTGGTTTTTGAAATCTGTATCCGTGAAAGCAGCGAAGTTCATTCTTTCTTGAAAGCCAGGCGACGGCGACAAATCTGATTATGGTTTTTAATGAAGGTTATCCATATAGATAATTACTAAAACATAGCCAATAAAATATTTTCTCCCTGCGTTTTCCTGTAGGCTTCCCTCAGTTTCTTGGCTGCTGCTGTGATTTAAAAAATCTGGACATCTAGATTTTATTAAAGTTACAGTAATACTATTGGCTTTTACTTATCTTGAATATTTTATCAGCTAGTTCTTCACGCATTTAAAAACAGAGGTTTGTAGCTATTTCATCTAATTGTAGACTGAATGAAGAATTAGATGAGGGGGGATCCCTGTTATCGCTATTATATTGTCCGGATATTCAGGTCACAAAAAAGCTCTACGAGTAGGTCTTGCTGGAAGCCATGTTGTACTTCTATTTTACTTGGGCAGGTTGATATTCTTGATCACATACCGAAATAAGCTTTTGACTTAGGTGTTAAGCAACCTATGCCCCTCACCACAAATTTAACTTTTGTGTAGAGCTTGTACATCGAGTGCACGCCGTCTGTTTTATAAAATTCATAATTTCAATTCTTTATGCAAACAAGAGTTCGCCCACTAGTCGTCCCAACTTGATAGCGAACAAAGAATAATCTATCATTTCAGACTTATGCACACGTTGGTCACTGTACCGTTTAGAAATCATTAAATTAGTTTGGGAACATGAACGGCCATAATTTTATCCGCAGTTAGTCTCCATTCAGAGGCGCTTGTTTTAATATATCTATATCTCTGATAAATCTTAATGAAACATTTAAGAAGACGAAGTGTGCGAGTCCAGTGAAGCGATTCGAGGAATCTTTAAAAGAGCGTGGTCTCATCTGCAGCATTCTGTTATAATCTTGGTCACCATTAGCTGAGCACGCGAGATAAAGAACACTGCCTTATCATGATTGAGATTGGCCCAAATATAAATGTATATTGAGCTTCGGGGTTCACTGCAACGTAATTATTTTAACAGTAAATTATTGTCTATATTTCATAGGGACAACTATGACAGAGCGAAATAGCAATGAGTGAGTGCTTTTCTGCGCAAGGTTTTCATGTTAGCAAGCCTGTGTGCTTGTATGAGCTGATATGTTAATATTGATTTGATCTTCAACCTTGGCCTCACGGAAACGGGATGGTCGAATAGAATGAATGTATTTCTCGCCTCCTGCTTATTTATGGGCAATTTGAAACAAGCGCATACTATATCTGAAAGTACATGATTTTCACTTCCCTCAGGTCAGACGAATTTATTTCCGAACGAATGAATCACGACGTGTTATTGTTAATCATGATAATAATAAAACAAATCAGTCTTTTAATATATTTTGATTCGTCGTATGCTTCATCGCTGAAATCATAAAATAGAGATTTTTTATTCCAAAGCCGCGAAAGACACACCGATGCGGTCTGTTATGATCAACTGTGTGACTGCGCTCTAAGATGCAATAAAAAGATGGCAATTACATAAAGTAAGTAATCTTCTTTTCATGTGTCGCTTTTAGAGTACAATAATACATTGAAAAATTGAAGCCTTAGAATATTTTATGGCGAGTTCAATGCATAAAATGTCTGAGTGAGCATCATAATTCACAATATTGTAAGCGAAAAATACGGTTTGAATGCTCTTCAAGCCCTCTATCGAGTGATACACACAGACAAAACAGCGCCACTTAAATGAAATAGAAACGCTTTTAACGATCTCTGTGACTTAGAAATCTTCTACGTATTTCCCGTCGCAATGGACCCCTTGCAAAAATCGTTAAGTAGGCTTTCCCACGCTGCTTCTTCCCCCAAACATGGCGTCACTGGCCGCCAGAAAAACGGCGATATAGACCTGAAACCGCATGTTGCTTCTACACAGATGCATGTAGTGGTAATAGAGCAATTATGCGAATATGTTCCGATGCATAAATGATATGAATTATGGCCATAATATAATGTTTCAATACATTCCTGTTCCTCCATTAGAGGGGAATGCAGCATAGAGGTGAAGCTGACATAAAATTTACGAAAGGGGATTACTTTTTCGCATTGTATACTGCAGTAAAGTCAAAGCAGCGTGCTTAAAGGCATACTCTAGATATTTGGCATTTAAAACTCTAATGTCGATTGAGAAATATCGAATGTTCACTTTCACTGCTGAAGACCTTCAATTTCACTATATAATGTACCCTAAAGCTAAGAAGCAAACAGTTGATTAGTTAATTTTACTTCCCTGTTTATTGAGTATTGTTACCCAAGCTAAGAAGCAAACAGTTGATTAGTTAATTTTACTTCCCTGTTTATTGAGTATTGTTACCCAAATGATGTCCGTCACTGAGGCAATGAACTTGATAATTCCTTACAGCGCCTCTATCACGGCTTTTAAAAGAAACTTCTGTGTTGCATAATCTTGATACGCTGAAGGCCTTCGTGAAAAACGTCATGTCAGAGGCACCGTGTCAGAAGTCAGTCGTCTTTTGCTCTGCACGCGCACACGACTCAATTTGTCGTCTTCCATAAAGCTCATCCTCTTTGCGGCATGCTTTATTTCTTCTTCGTCGCTTTGCTTAACGTTTTCGAAGGAGAAATATATATTAAAGCACCAATAAATGTTTCAAATATGTTTTCTAAGGAACCGCCGCGTTCGAGTCTACGTAACCATGGTACAAATATTATGTCAGGTGCAATGTCCTCCTAATTGATATTGGCAACGGATGCCCAGACGCGCAGCTACACCCGTGATTACTCTAGCTGCGAGTGTTACACCGTTTGCCTCTGTCCAGACGTGGACCACGATCATTAATTACTTTTCATTCGACCTGTGCCATATCGGGCAAGTGCAAAGACCTGGGATAATCAAAATGACTCTGTCCCAGATCTGAAAAAAAAAAAAAAAACGCAGCGCGTTTTCTAAAAAAAGATTTGGTTTGGTTTGTGGGGTTTAACGTCCCAAAGCAACTCAGGCTATGAGAGGCGCCGTAGTGCAGGACTTCGGAAATTTCGACCACCTGGGGTTCTATAACGTGCACTGACATCGCACAGCACTCTCTAAAAAAGAGTGTCTAAATTCAACTACGTTGCAAAATGGCTACTTTTACATAGTTGGGTGGCAGTATTGGCTTCTCCAACTAAAAGGTTGTGTGTTTTTTTGTCGCTTTTCATCAAGTTTTTTAGAACGTCAGAACGCATATTCTCTTCCAGATAAAACTGCTACTGCATATCGTCACGCTTCGCTGCTCGTACTTTTACACTTGAAGCAACTGAGATAATGCGGCCTGCTTCTTTTGTTAACCAGTATTTTGTTGAAACTCAAAGGCCAAATTTAACGCTTATAAGACTCCAGAAATATTTCTAGGTCATCTGTGTTGTTTTTTCTGAATTTCAAGTTTGAAAATGCAATGGCTGCCAGCTGCTGTTTTTGGTTTTTACCGTATAGGATCATATCATACATAGCACAATGAACGGCGTGGTATTGCATTTAAGAGCGTAACAGCTGAAATAAACAATTTACCATATATAGAAGAGACACAAGCGCTGTAAGTGTCCTTTGTACCTGGTCTTTTGTTACAGTGCGCTCTTAAATCATATCGATATTTTAATTTATGTGCCGTAATTGTGAATGAAGTGCAAATAATATCGCAATGCCGCTCACCTTTTCCTTGATAGGTCACAAGGGCACACTCTTCATTGACATTGACGAGTCGCAAATAATATTTGGTCCCCGGTTGTCCTGGAAACGTCATACGTAGAAAGCACATGCGTGAACTGCATAGCTATTGTAAAACCACTCAAGGAAATTAAACATCTGCCAAGAAAAGTGAAAAGAAATTATTGTTCTACAATCAGCTTTAGATAGTGCGTCTAAATATGCTTCTTCCGTTGGGCTTGAACTTTCTGCCAGCAAAATTACGTTCATATCAGTCGCCAACCGCTGGGGCGCCATAAACTAGCTGTAACGCCTATTTGTCTACATGTGTCCGGAACGCCACTCCAGGCAAGTTCAACAGTAAAAATATTGGGTTTAACGTTTCATGAGTCGGGAACTAGAACTTCATGGCTATCTCGCGCTAAAAAACAGGCGTTACAGTACAAACTCTGGGTCTGCGCAGACGTATTGCTCCAAAAGCTGGCGGCGCCCACACAGATGTTGCACGACAGTACGACAGTTGGTGCGGACAGCTGTGCAACCGCACCTTGTTTATCAAGCCCAATTTCAGTATTAGAGAAGGGCACAATGGGAGCACCTTGAAGCTATAAATCAAGAGGCAATGAGGGTCATAACCTGTCTTCCTCGCATCACACCAATCGTGACGCTCCAAGAAAGCGCGCAGCTAAACACGTAGATGAACTGGTGCAGCAACGATGTGATGCACGAAGGCTTAAGGCCACCCTCTCTTAGGCAACGTGCGCTCTGAGGGCTTATGCTTAGTCACATTTAATTCTACTACCGCCACTGCCAGGTCTTCCTCTTGGGCGTTTTGTACACCTGAGTGATAACAAACCAACTGATTTACGACGACCAACAACACACAAATCGGCGTCGTCACTTCGCGACCGAATTATGGAACCAGACACCCGCTTGCCACAATGTTCCATCATAATTTACGAGACGCAAGCATCAAAGCCTGCGAAGTGAAAACTGCAGTTTATTGCCCTAGCAAGTGCTCACTGAACAAGACATCAGCGTTTCAATTACCGGAACCTTCATCTTCTTTTTGTGCGGAACTGCTTGCAGTGCAAAAAGCGCTTCACTCCGTTACTGCCATTCCCATACTTCCCACGGCCCGTATTGTCATACGCACTGATGCCCTCCAGGTGATAAAGCTACTTAGACGCGTCATCGGCAGCACGGAAATCTGCCAAAACATACACAGTCTAGCGGCACGGATACCGCAGGAAATTGGTACTGAATGGATTCCGCGCGACCTTTTAAGTGCTCAAAGCCATGCGGATGCTGCTACCCGCCTTTCCACCTCAACGTCGTCATCGTCAACCCTCCTAAATGAGATAATACTGCCCTAATTTTAACAAGAAAGGAGCACCACCGATGCAGTACACGCGCTCTCATATCTCCATGCACGGTAAGCCTCCCCCC
>JAJIZL010033759.1:11475-66063 GCA_023969395.1 Amblyomma maculatum
GCCACGACTCAAGACAGGGAGCCGTGAAGGTACACGGTACCGTGAAGGTAAGACCCGAGAGTCAGGTTTTCTTCTAGCTGCGATGACAGTGTCCAGCACCAGCGCGCCTCTCGGGCCAACCAACGCTTCGTCGTTGTCGGCACCAAGCGCGGCAGTCGCGCGGCGCTAGGCACGTGGCATTATCCCCCCCCCCCCTCGTGACAGAAAATCATCGTCCCGATGAAAAGGTGAGAGGAGAGAAAACAAAATTAGGTGTGAGGTGAACTGTACAATAACTCAAGGTTTCACTTGCAGGAAGCTCTCAGTCACGCAAAAAGTACGGCTTTAAGCGCACCACATGCAGAATTTCAGGCCGCTGACATCGAACACTGACGGTCACAGTTCCATCTGGAATAACTTCATAATTAACGCTGTGTTAAGCGGCGCAGGCCTTTATAGGGTCCAAAATCTCGGTGGAGCAGTTTCTCGCACAAGCCTTTGTGGCGCACGGGGGTCCACACCGACACTTGGTCCCCTGGTTCGTAGTGGACTTCCCTGTGCCGAATATTGTAGTGTCGAGCGTCGGTGGCATGCTGCTTCTTGATGTGCAAGGGGCCAGCTGACGGGCTTGCTCGGCCTGTTCTGCGAAATGGGCGGCATCGGGTTCGACCGCTTTATCTCCGCACAGGAGCATCGCGTCCAACATCGTGCGGGCCTCCCTGCCATATACGAAACGGAACGGCGTAAACTTAGTGGTTTCCTGCGGCGCCGTATTGTAGGCGAAGGTGACATACGGCAGGATCTCGTCCCACATTTTATGTTCAACGTCGATGTACATTGAGATCATGTCCGCCAAAGTTTTGTTGAGTTGTTCGGTTAGGCCATTTGCATGAGGGTGATACGTTGTTGTGCGATGCTCGGTATGGCTGATAGTTAAGGTGTCCAGCAGTAGCCGTGCTGTAAATGCCTTTCCTCGGTCAGTAATGATGGTCGACGGTGCACCGTGTCTGAGCATAATGTTGTTCATAAAGAATCGAGCAACTTCGCCGGCAGTACCTCGGGTAAGGGTCTTCGTTTCAGCGTAGCGTGTTAAGTAGCCTGTGGCGACTACGATCCACTTGCGTCCGTTCGAGGATGAAGGAAATGGGCCTAAAAGGTCCATGCCCACTTGCTCAAAGGGTGTGGGTGGTTCCATTGATTGTAACATGCCGGATGGCTTGATCGCGGGTTTTGTTTCGCCGCTGGCATTGACAAGTCTGTACGTAACGTCTAACGCACGGAGAAAGATGTGGCCAGTAATAGTTCTGCCGGACTCGGTTTAGGGTACATGTAAAGCCAAGATGACCTGATGTTGGTTCGTCATAGCAGGTCAGGAGGATTTCGTGCCTTAGATCAGCCGGTATGACTTGCAGGTATGTTTTTGCACTCGATGTAGGATTCTTCTTATAACGCACCCCATTGCGGAGGCAATACGACGACAGCCCCCGAGCAAGATACCGGGGTATTGTAAGATGCCCCCCTTCAAGATGGTCAATAATCAGTCGCAGTTCGACGTCGGCACGCTCTTTGGAAACGAGGTCGGACGTAGTGACTGCTCCGAGGAAGCTATCGTCGTCGGTGGCATAAGACGAAGGAGGGCCGACGGGCGCATGGGACAGGCTATCAGCATCGGTGTGCTTTCGGCCAGACTTATAAATAACATCGAAATCGAACTCCTGCAGGCGCAATGCCGAACGTGCTAAGCGACCACAAGGATCCTTTAGGTTTTTCAGCCAACACAACGAGTGATGGTCAGTGATGACACGAGACGATCGGCCATAAAGGTACGAGCGGAACTTGGCAGCGGCCCATACTGCCGCCAAACATTCTTTTTCCGTGGTGGAATAGTTACCCTCAGCACGGGAAAGTGCATGGCTGGCGTGGGCAATTACTTTCTCGACCCCGTCTTGGTGCTGAACTAGAATGGCACCAAGGCCGACGTTGCTCGCATCTGTGTGTAACTTTGTGTCGGCATCGTTGTCGAAATGTGCCAGGATCGGGGGTGACTGGAGCCGGCATCGTTACTCGTCGAAAGCCATCTGCTGCACGGCGCTTCAGGAAAATGATGCGTCATCTCGAGTCAGGAGTGTCAGAGGGCTGGTCATCTGTGCAAAGTTTTTGATAAAGCGACGATAATAGGAGCACAGGCCCAAAAACCGCCGGACTGCTTTTTTGTGGGCGGGGACGGGAAAGGCAGCAACGGCAGCAAATTTCTCAGGCTCAGCTCGGACGCCATCAGCACTTACGATGTGCCCAAGAAACTTCAACCCGGTGAACCCAACGTGGCACTTTTGAGGCTTGAGGGAAATGTTGGCAGACAGGACAGCTTCGAAAACAGTGCTCAGGCGGCGCAGGTGTTCCGTGAACGTCGGTGAAAATATTATCACGTCGTCGAGATAATCAAGGCCTGTCTGCCACTTAAGACCTGTGAGCACAGTGTCCATCATCCGCTGGAAGGTGGCAGGAGCACAGCAGAGCCCGAATGGGAGGACGCGGAATTCATAGAGCCCATCTGGTGTTACGAAGGCAGTTTTCTCACGGTCCCTCTCATCAACTTGAATTTGCCAGTAACCACTCCTGAGGTCAATGGAGGAGAAGTGCTTGGCTCGGCGACGTCGGTCGAGAGAGTCGTCGACCCGTGGCAGCGGATAGACGCCCTTCTTTGTCATACTGTTAAGTTTCCGATAGTCAACGCAGAAACGAAGTGTTCCGTCTTTCGTTTTAACGAGGACTACAGGCGACGACCATGGGCTGCTTGAAGGTTGAATGACGCCATCGGCGAGCATCCCCTTGACTTGCTGTTGGATAGCATCTCTCTCCTGAGGAGACACGATAGGGCTGCTGATGGATGGGTCGAGTGCCTTCATGCGCGATAATCCGGTGTTTAATGACCGACGTTTGCTGCACTTTAGACGAAGACGTGAAACACGCACGAAACTCCAGCAATAGATCCTGGAGTTGCCTCTTTTCAGCGGTGGAAAGGCTAGAATTGATGTCGACATCGTGTACGGTATCATCCGGTGCGGTGCTAGGCGTAGCTTCCTCGGTAGCAAAACATTCGGCGACTTTCTGCAGATGGTCGACGTAGGCGACGACAGTGCCACCGAACAGATGTCGATGTTCATTGGAGAAATTGGTGACAAGCACCTCCGTCTCTCTGCCACGAAGGAAACAAAGACCTCTTGCCACAGAAACTCCCAAGGCGAGCGAGAGAGAGACAGGCTCAACAACCCGGAGGCCGTGATGTGGCTCGTCACAGGTAACTCTGGCGAGGATGCTGGCGCGTGGTGGCACTGTGAGGCTTTTATCGGCGACTTGCAGCGGGGAGTGGGGCCCACGGTACTCATGCTTTTCGGTGGACAGTTTGGCGGAAAACATCACCAAGCGGTTCGGGAGATCTATAGTGGCGCCGTGCTCACGAAGGAAGTCGATGCCAAGAGCAACATCGCGAGAGCATTCGCGTAGAAGAAGAAAAGTCGCGACAAATGTGCAGCCTCGCACTGTAACCTGGGCTGTACACATACCCAGTGGTGCAACCACATGTCCGCCTGCCGTACGTATGTCTGGTCCGTTCCATGGCGTCATCACTTTTCTCAGTGTCCTTGTAAGCCACCCGCTAAGGATAGAATAATCGGCTCCCGTATCAACTAAAGCGCTGACCTCCTTCGTGTCGACGATAACAGGGATGTCCAGGGAGACCCGGCCAAGACCAGGGCCTGTCGACATCGGTTCGGAGTGAAGAGAGCGGTGTGGCGGCGGAAGCTGGACGGCAGTTGGGCGGCTGGCGTCGGGACGATTCAGTGTCGACGGCAGGTCGAAGTGAAGCGAGCGGTGCGGCGGTGGAAGCTGGGCGGCAGTTGTGTGGTCTGCGTCGGGGCGGTTTAAGCGACACGGCAGTGATATCTGGTCGGCGATGCGGACGACTTCAGGACGATCTGGTCTGTGCGGCGAAAACTGGACAGGCATTCGGCGTTCGATGTCGAGACGAATCGAGTGGTGCGGCGGTGGAAGCTCTTCAGCGAATCTTTGTGCGGTGGCCTCGACCCCAAAGGTCGCCGGAGCTAGTTTTCCCGCCGAGGACTCGAGGAACCACGGCGTCCAGCGGTATGCTGTGTCCCAGAAGGCGAAGAGCAACAAGGCGAAGGCGAGCGCGACTCACGACGAGGAGAATGCGGCAGACTACGCTGGCGGGTGACGTACTCGGCGATGTCCTGAGGCCGCTGACCAGGCCATGGATGAGGGCTGTCGGGGGAAAATCCTCTCAGGCCCATCTGGCGATAAGGGCACCGCCGGTAGAGGTGACCTGCCTCGCCACAGTAGTAGCAGAGAGGACGGTTATCTGAAGCGCGCCAGAGATCAGTCTTCCGGGGCGATTGGGGCCGATCTGCCCAGAGGGTCAGCGGTTCCGCAGCGTGCACAGCGACCTGAGGTGGCGTGTAAGGCAAAGGGGTAGGTAGCAGGGCGGCGCGGCGTGTGACATCAGCATAAGTTATCGGCTGGGTGCGGCCCGAGGGTGGCGGTGGAACGACTGCACTCACGGGTGGCGTGAGTGCGTTCTGGACCTCCTCACGGACGACGATGGCCAGAGAAGCCGACCTGGGGCAAATGTCCCGTGAAGTTGCTGGAGCTCCTCGCGAACTACGGTGTAAATGAGGTCGCGAAGGGAGCTCAGTTCTGCCCCGGGATTGTAGTCAGCGCAATCAGTCGGCGGTGGTGCGGAGAGGGAATTCTGTGGTCGAGAATACTGACTGCACCGCTGCTGTAGCAGTTTCTCCATGATCACAGCTTCAGCCATAAACGTCGCGACGGTGGTGGGCGGGTTCCGTACGAGGCCAGAAACAAGCTGACCTTTGACGCCATGCATCAGGCGCCGCACCTTCTCTTCACTCATGGACGGGTGGGCGCGATGGCAAAGGCGCATGAAGTCTTCAACGTACATTGCGACCCCTTCGTTCTGGCGCTGAACTCGAGATGTCAGGGCACGCTCCGCAGTCTCCTGGCGGTCACTGTTGGCGTACGTACCGAGGAGCTGGCCTTGGAAGGCCGGCCAAGTAGAGAATGTGACCTCACGGTTTTCGAACCACGTCCGAGCAGCGTCTTCAAGGCTGAAGTAGATGTTTCGCATTTTTGCAGCGTCGTCCCAGGCGTTAAATGTCGCGACCCTTTCGTAGTGAGCTCGCCAGTCCTCGGCGTCTTCGAACTGCTCACCGTGGAATGGCTTAAGGGTACGTGGGGTCTGAAGGATGAGGCAGGACGAAGGGGGGAGGCACAGTGGTGGTATGGGTGGCCGGTGTCGTTGACATAGCTAGGGTGGAAGCTAGGGGCTCTTCGTCAAGAGGGAAGGTCTCGGGGGGCAAGCCTCGGAACCGCTGGCTTGCACGATGAACTGGAGTGGTCACGAGAAGTGGCCACGTCGGGTCGTCCGCAGGAGAAGGGATCATCAATGGCACCTCCACCAGTGTCACAACTCAAGCCACGACTCAATACAGGGAGCCGTGAAGGTACACGGTACCGTGAAGGTAAGACCCGAGAGTCAGGTTTTCTTCTAGCTGCAATGACAGTGTCCAGCACCAGCACGCCTCTCGAGCCAACCTACGCTTCGTCGTCGTCGGCACCAAGCACGGCAGTCGCGCGGCGCTAGGCACGTGGCAATATATATATACAATATGCATCTGCGCACACAAGTGCCTGCATGAACTTTGAATGTATGAAGCTCGATGCTAACGTGTGCTCGTCTGTGTTCTGTGCACAGCGAAAAAAGAATATGCTTCGAGGTAGATTGAAAAATATGATGTACATCTATGCACCCTAACATAACATGCATGTAGTCGTGAGGCGCCGGCACGCAAAAGCAAAATTTTAGTCCCAGTCATTAGACTGTCCAATCTCTACAGTGAAACTGTAGCTCGTGATACGGAGGTAAATTAACATTGACAGTGCTTGAGCTTCCGAGAGCCTGCCTACGCCTGTTCGTGAAAGCGACGCGTACCTGCTCTGCTAACAGCTATAACAGGCAGGCGGCAGACTACAGTTGGGTGGACTGTGTCTTGAGTTTCTCACGCCTAGAACATAAAGGAAGAGAGTCGCCAAAGTACAAATCGTAGCAACCACACCCACTTCAATCAAGGACGTCAGCAATCATAATCATTGCGTTGTTATTCAACAAAGATGAGATAATGGACAGCGTAGTGGACAATTTGATTACCATTGCACGTGCACTCTTTCACTGAGATGCTGTGCCGAACGACATGCGTCAGATCGCGACTGCCATTCGTACGCTTCTACTGGTCTCTGGAAGCTTACACGTGTATACATATAGAACCGAGCGTTCTTGTGCTCGGGCTCTTTGCGTGTTGGATCCTGTAAGCATGTTAAAAAACCGATTGACCCAAGAGGAACTGCTGCTCACGTGTAAACTTGACGATAGCATACAATACACCGAAGTTCACACGATGACGTCATTGTCGCCGGTGTATACGTGTCTGAGTGTGATCAATACTTTATTTTGTAGTCCGCGGCTGCCCTCAACAACACCCGAAGGAAGACATATCAAATACAAGGCCAACTAGATCATGTAGGTATATTTGAAATGGCTCACCTATTCTCCTATGAAAGAGAACGTTCTCTTCCTCTCCGGGATGTGGGCTGTTCCTGTCTTCGTGGGGGCCACGCATGGAGCCAGTCCTGCAAAGCATAACCCCCGACAGATGATGCGTGGTTCTGAAACAGCCTTTAAATGGGTAGACACACCAAATTACAATGTTGTGCAAAGCTTGTCACGCGCTTCCTTTGAGTTTCAAGACCATTACAGTCTAGTATTAGACTCAAGGGAGAAGAAAATACTTTAATTCTTTTTTTTAAGTTTGTGGAAATGCTTGCATCCGGACCCATCGCTAGCGCACTGAGTATGACGTAGGTTCACTGAAAAAAACATATTAAAGTATTTGTGACGTCACTGTACAGGTTTCTGACGTAAGAGACGATGCTTTTTTCTGAGGTAAGAGACGACGTAAGAGACGATGCTGGTCGGCTCGTTTTGGCTGTTCTATTGCCCCCGTACCATTCTAACAGTTATAACGCTTGGACAGCACGAGGGCTCACTGTAGCCAAAATTATGCTTGATGGCAATATTCATTCACTAAAATTTGCTTAGGCTGCTGCCGACAGAGCGGCAGTGGTCGGCGGACATTGCGGCGGATAGCATTGTTGGTCGCCCTAGCCGAGACCGGAGTGGCCGGCGGCACAGCAGTGAGGCTATGTAGCACTCTTTGGCTTTGTACCAGAAAAGACGAATGTTATCAGGACTGCTTATATACTCGTGCCAAAGTAGCATGCCTGCACGAATGTGGTGCCTTCGGCAACGGCGCCTCCCGCGGGCGCGCCAGGTGACGAACTGCCTGCTCTCTGTCTGCCCGATTCGCCGCTAGGCCTAATCGGTTTCGCTGGATGGCACTTCGAAACGGGTCAGCAACTCAGCGCTGTAATAAAGGTTCGTCTTCCGACACCTCTTTACTATAGGAAGCGTATCTCATAATGAAATAAGCTAGATAAAACTTGTCTATAGCGACTGTCCTGAATCGGCCTAATTTTCTCTCCACAAATAGCGCCGACGCCTGTTCCGGGCCGCTTGCAGCATTGCTCGACACACCGGGGTCACACCGGCACTTCGTGGTGATTTTACACGCGTACTGGGATGTAAGCCATTGACGATTTCAGCTCCCCGCCGCTCGCATAGCTTAGCAATTTGGGCAAGATTGTAGCGAGCGGCCGACATCAGCACTGCTACGAGGAACAAGTTATCGGAGAGCGATTTGGAGACAGCTGTTCGCAGGCGGGAACGGCATGTTGCCGAATATTTCAGGTTGGCGCGGCCTGACAGGATCGCCAAAACGACGCAAACATCATGTTTATGGATGCAGCCGACCAACCCGATCTTTCTGCAGGGGGACTCCGCTAGGGGAGCATATGGCGGAGTCACACTGCAAACAGAGCAGACGAACCGCCTACTCGTTAACGTCACCAGTTTTTGGCCCACGTGACGTTTCAATGTTATGTGTTCTGTTTTTTTTTACGTCAAGTAAAAACCTAGCAACTACAAAACGAAACTGAAACTGCTGCGTAATAATAATATAATAAATTGTGTAATGTGATTTTGCGCTTCTAACAGCATACTATATGCTTACAAAATTGTTACCAAATATTTACCATACAAAAGTACTGAACAAAAATGGGATGTCCCTACCCATTCAATGGTGGCAAAGTGTTCAGCAAGCAGCACATGCGGCGTGGTGCGATCCATTCATCATATCAAAAATTATATCAAACAGCGGTCGAGAAGTAAAAAATACTGCTTCCACATAACTGCAGATAAAAAAAAAAGACGAGCACCAAGGAAAGAAAACACACACGAAATGGAAATTCACTTGCATGAGGTCCCTACCGTCACCACTGAGAATCTAACATGGTCGGCGGTGCATGACCTGCTCTCCCAGCAGCGAACGTCTCGACAGCAGATGGGCGATAAAGGGTCAGCAAGTGAATCTGCGCGCACGCGCATGAGTAAAGTGGCGAGGGGACACTATGTAAACCGACTCACATCCGCGCTCACAGCTTCATTTACTGGCCCTTTATCGCCACGTAGTCGAGACGTAACCTTCATGAGTGCGCTGGTCTTATGAAGATTTTCGTAATGAGTGCCTCGGCGCATCGAGGCACTCGAGTGTCACGTGGTGGTTGCAATGCAAACAAACGAAGAGACTGGCCTAGCATGGAATAACCTCTTTATTGGGTTGACTTGGGCCCGCAAAAGAACTAAGCAGCTCGGCGGCGGCGATAACTGCAAGCGTGCTCGGCTGACGTCGAACTATATGCGAGTGGCCCCTGCTCTTGGCAGCACCCAATTTCAAGGCGGCAAGGAAAAAGCGAAATAAAGCCAACAAAGGTGAGTAGAATGATTTCAAATAATGTGCAAGAACACACGCGGGACTCCAATCATTCCAGATCGGTGCATTTAGGTGCCCGTAAAATGCGCAAGCGTTAAAACGTGACTGTAAATGTTGTATACGTTTTCTAATATATAAAAGCAATTGCGACGCAAGGCTACGTACGCTGTGCGCACGATGTGGCTGGTGGCTGCGAGAAAAGAGCGAAGCGGATCATTTATGGCGCTAACGACCACGCGACTGCGGAGAACGAATCGCGCTCACGCGGCGGCGAAGCGAAAACGAACGCGGTTGTTATCCACTGGAGGGAAGTTGAGGGTCCCAAGTGCTGCCACGACCGATGCCCTCTCAATCATATTCCACATACGCGTTAAAAAGTACCAGTTGTAAGGGGAATTTTAACTTATATGTACGTACATGTGGAAGTTCCACTTACATCTGGAACTTTTTTGACATGTACTCGGAATCAGATTAAGAGCGTACGTTGCGGCGTATGCAGCGTAGCTTTAATTTTTTTTTTTCATTTCTTGCAAATGTCACGAGAAAATATACAAGTGAGTCTTGTTATTCGACACCCGCGTCCTGCCGTGTGGCCCCTTGAAAGCCGCCCTCATCTCGACCGGACTAAGATCACCACTGAACACTTCAACCCCGCGTGCGCATCCATCAGGCAGTGTGAGCCACCCATTGGGTGTGGGGCTTAAAATGGCGTAGCTTAAACATCGCATTTTTTAACATCACAGCGTTAAAACACCCGTCCGGTGGAAAATGTGGTGTCGGCATTGCTGTAACAGGTGAACGGATGACAGGCGTGACGTCGCTCGTAGAGCTGCAGCGATTAAACCATGGGAAAATTGCAATTATGAGGTCTAACGTATCTTAAAATCGTTATAACACACAACAATGCTAAACAATTTTTTTATGCGTTGAAGACAAGTTGGTATAGTAAAGTAATGCAATCTGTCCAAACATCGTGGGATTCCAGGTCAGACACGCTACCCCTAGTACTACCCCTAATACACTACCCGTATTTTGTTTCACATCGCGTGATTTGCTTTGCCTAATTACTCAACAATTCCAACTAGTGACAGCAAAGATTAGTTATTTCTGACTTGGACAATTGTGCGCTGTGCTGATTTCCGTGTATAGTGGTGCCGAGCTGGCATCAAGTGACACATGACGTCATCCCCTTCAGATGTCAAAAAAATGATTCTGTGTCACTCTGTCATGTAGCGGCATCACATGACAGTCATGGGGAGATGCAGTGTTTAGTTGTCGACAAAAGAAATTTCCAAAGCGCCTAGTGCAGCGTTGTCCCAATCGGTCAACAAATACACCGTATGTCCTTCCTTTTTTTTATTTAGCAATACTGCAGGCAACTACGCTGGCCCAAACAGGAGGGTCATTTAACAAACTTTTCAAAAAGAAAGTACATGAAAGTGTACATAATGTAACATGAAATGAACATGATACAGAAAAGGAAGCAAGAATCACGCGTTAATATCGCGAACTTTCACAAAAATGATTTTGCAACGCAGCCATGAAATCAGTCGAATTAAATACACGAACAGGAAGGGAATTCCAATCGCTCACCATTCGAGAGAAAAAAGCTGTACTTGGTAGCGTTTGTTTTCGTGGAAATAGGCGCCAGCAAACACCCATGGCTGTGTCGTCTTTTCATAGAAGGACGACGTACGGAAGTTGGTAGCGTCATGCGATTTTTTCAAAAAAGATATTATGTAGTAGTACAAGACAATTATTTTTCTGAGTATTTCTAGTGTCTGTATTCTGTTTTGTAACATCAAAGAGGACGGCGAATCCTTCCTGGCGTATTTCCCGTGTATAAATCTCAGTTTTTCTCTGGAATCGCTCGATGCCATTGTGTCTTTCATAGTATGCGGGTCCCACAGTTCAGGAGCCTATTCTAACTTAAATCGTACTATTGCATCGTAGGCTAACATTTTAGTTCTTATAGGGGAGTGTTTAAGCTTCCTCTTTATGAACCACAATTTCTTAACCGCAGCTGAGCAAACATCCGAGATATGTGTTGACCATGTGAGCTTATTGTTAGGAGTAACACCAAGGTATTTGTAATTTTCGACCTCGAGGACAGTCCTGTTTCCAAGCTGGTGCGAAAAAAATGCTAGGAAATTTTATTCTTGTTACCCGTAAAAGCACATTTTTTTTCCGCATAGAGCTCCATTCCCCAATTGAAACACCAGTGAGTAATTTCTGCAAGGCATCTCTGCAACACATCAAGATCATCAATTTCCTTGAAGACAACGCAATCATCTGCGTATAACCGAATGGACACATCAGCAGGAATAACTTACATCAAGTCAATAACATAAATTAAAAATAACAATCGTCCTGGAACACTGCCTTGAGGGATTCCTGAGGTGACCTGATGAGTACTTTTACGCTATCCCGTCATGCTCCAAGCTTACCTTAAGTGATTCCTAAGTTCCTAAAATATTCTGTAAGGGACCTCCCCTACAAGATGACTTTAGCGAAAGGTCTGCGTTCTTTTTAGCCAAAATATGGGATTGTAACAGGGCTTGCGAGACCTGCAGAACAACAATTTGCATTTGTTGAACAATTTATGTTTACGCTATAGCATATATAGCTCATTCCGCCGAAAAGCCGCCGCCGCCGCCGCCGCCGCCGTAGACGGCTATCCCGAAAAAACTATTTTTCGATAGGGTCAATATGTCACTATCACATGACCTTGCGACGGAATTTAAAACACCCCACATTGAAGTAAAGCGAACGAATCGGGGGAGGATAAAATGAAGCCAAAATTGGCGAGGAGCTGCTTCATTCGGGGGTATTTCAGGATATAGAAGTAATTCAATAAAATAAATGTCACCACCGGGGTTCCAGCCAAGGCCCCCTGTATGGTGGGGGGGGGGAGGGGGGAGCCTAAGCAGAGAAGTCACGAAGGGTTCTTTATTGCAGAGGCCACGAAAGGTCACTCGTCCCAGGCTTGTTAAAAGGGCACCTAGTGAACGCGTTGTGGCGCGTGTGACTCTGTAAGGTTTATTTGGGACGTACAATTATGTTACAGTACTACTTTGAAATATTTGAATAATATAAGGAAAATAATTCTGTAGAAATTTGCGGAATGAAAAGGCAGTGTTAAATGTTCTATCTCGTCTACTCTTAAAACGAACATTAGGCGACCTTATAAGCTTTATCTGGGAATCACAGCAGTTATTATCCGCAAAACTTACGCTCGCAGTTCTGATGCAGTCACTGTGAAGGACGCCTATTCATTTTGAGATGGGTCCGATGCAACATTCCTTAGCTTTCTAACCACATGTTATCACGTGTGTTGCCACCGAAGGTCACCGTTGCCAGCGTAATTGGTACGTCTTGGCTACACCGTCAACCCGAGTTGTCAGCGGACCCTCTCCGAGCCCTCTGACTGTCCCGGAGAGGCGGTGGTACTGGGTTCGTCTACCGGACAAATTTTTTCACAACTAAGATTTTGTAAAAGCTGCGTAGTTTTCCGTCATAGACGCATGGCTGTGTTTTAGTGGATTCCAATGAGAAATTGTTTGCGCTCTGCATCGTCGACTCTGGTGAAATGAAGACTTCAACAGCAATTATTAGAACGCACCGTCGCTAATTGCGCTATCTATTACATCGGCATTAAATGTTGTGTGACAGCGGGAAGTGCTCTCAATTAGAACCTTAGAATATATGCTAAGCCTAGCAAACCGCTACTGCACAGTGTAAGCTGCAGTGCTGGCTTTACTTACGAACGGCTTTGTGTGGAAAGCAGGTCTCCGTGATATCCAAAAAGTCTCGTTCCGGCTCACTTCTTTATCTGGACGTCCTTCGAGAACGGCAATGTAAATGCAGCGACCTTCAATATCAGTACCATTTGTTGCCGAGTTACCTAGTGCAATGACTACCTTTCTTCTTCTTCTCGCCTCTGTGCATATGGCACACATCCACATTGGGGCATTAGCCACAGTTCAGTACATCTGTAAGACCTGAATGCATGATCACGACTCAGGCAGTATGATATGTACCTTATAATTAAGAATTAGGAATCTCAAAATAACGGCTTGAGAGGCTAGTTGGTGCTGCGTCGTATTCAGATATGTGCGCGTGTGTCGTGTACCTTCTCTTGTGTTTGTGTTTGTTGCGCCACATATCTGATTACGATTAAGAATTAAGGTTGCTAAAATATTTTGGAAACATAATGATGCGTATCCTGGTCTGTAGGCCCACTATATCATTTTCCCTTCTTTGAAAAACGGCAGTATAACAATGCTGGATGAGAACTGCACAAGAATGCTGAATTGGGCGAGTTGGTGCATTTGCATTTTAGGAAACGTAGCGCAAAGAAGACAAGGACAAAAAAGCGCTCGTGTGTGGATGAGAAAACCGTAGATCCGTCCATGCGCAGTTATTTTTTAATCAATGAGGAAATAAAAAGATTTCAATCCATCTCTATTCAAAAAGCGAAAAAAAAAGCTATACTCAAATTGATGACTACTGTCCCATTTCCGTTTTTCGTTGCCCTTACACAGTGCCCCACCAAAAGCATCCGGTGAACTACCGCATTGTTCCCTCACACACCGTCTCCGATCGGTGTCAACGGTCCGACGAGGTCGTTCAGGTCTCGAGAATGAAGCCCTATGTCCGCCGTTCCTCTTCCCTGTAATTAGCGACAAGTGTGGTCGCTTTCTTGTGGAGGGGATTTGTTGTTGTTGTTTACCGGATAATATATGGCGCATACCCACGCTGGGGGATCGGCCAAGAAATAAGATGCAGATAGAGTTTCAGATCTATATTTACATGTCCAAAACGAAAAGTTATAGTAAATGAAATAAGGAGGAAAAACCACACGGGACACTGACATTTGTAGAACAAGTAATATTAGCAAAGCAAACGATTTGATTCCAGTAAGAAGTTTTTCATGGCGGTAAAAACAGACATGTGACTGTAACCAAGGATGGTGGCGCTAAATTGTAATATTGGGCCACATAAACTCAGTCCAAGCAGTTGCAATAGTTTTTCGCAATAAACGCCTTCTTAAAATGGTGAATCGGTGGAAAACAGTTAAAAAATATTGATTGTGAGAACGCAGTACGCGAAATTTCAGCCCTTTCATCTGTATATATACCCATCATCATCACCGCTCGCCTCTGTTCGGACGATCACGCGTTGTGTACCAGGTTGTCCTGGATGAAAGACATTTCTTGAAGCGGTACTTACAAGATTTATTTTACGCCAGAGTCTACACGCCCCATGAAAAGCGACGGTCACGCCACTGGATATCCGGGAACGGAGCACCGTCTCCTTGCCGTGTGTGCAGTCGTCGCGTCATGAATTCGTTTTCCCACGGCGTTTGCATCGTTGCAAAAACAGCATCCGCTGCCAATGCACTGTGACGCAAATTACGGGGCATCTCCAGCTTTTCCTGGTAATAAATGTTCGAAAGTAGTAAAAAATGCGCTGGAGATTTTATTTACTCACGCGAGCGACCGAGAGCTTTGGAGTTCACGAACCGCTTGTAATTCTTATATTTCGATATGAAAGAACTTCAAACAATATCAGAGCATCATCGTGAATTTTCTGACGGTCGCTCGCGTTTCAGTACAGCAAACAAAATATTCTGGTTACGGCGTAAACCTGTAATACTTCATTTACTTAGTGCATTGCTGCATATTTTTGTGACAATTTTTCAAGCCATTCACAGGTCCTTAGTGCAAAGTGAGATGAATATGATGAGCGTCAGGTACGGGATTTAATAAACTAAACAAGGTGCCCCAAGCGCATGGTACCTACACTTAATGCCCATATAAGCGGTGATTGTTAAGAGCCATATCTCTAAATAATTTCTCCTTTTACCTAAATACAAAAACTTTACGACGCGAAGGTTGTAAGCGCTTGCTTTATCGCGTTTCATCCGTTTTCGACCTTATACGCTATGAAACGTGTCATCGCCACGATCCAATCCATCGTTACGGCTAAGCTCGTGGGGAATGTTTTAAACACGGGGCACTTATTCAAGCTATACATATATTAAGATCAGAACGCGATTGCGTGGTCAAACTACGTTCGCATCGCGAATTCAGTAGGTCTACCTTTATTCTGCTTGAACCAGCGAGCATGCGCGATCTATGAGCGTGCGTCTGTCTCGCAGCACGAAAGTCCTGGGTTCGACTTGAGCTGTAAATAAACATGGTTTCTCCTCCTCCTCCACTTCCACTCAGAGTTGACTCCATTTTCATTTCCGCACAACTATCGTTTAGTTGTAGAACTTAACTTGAGAAATTTAGCGTCAGTTTGAGCATTTCGAGCAGCTCTTGAATTTCCCATCGAGATTTTTCGTTTATGGTCAACGAAAACGACGACGACGACGAATTTTCTGCGACCCTGAGTGACTTCGACTTAAACTATTTGGAAATCGGCCGATGAAGCGATATGCCTTTAAGGGAATGGTGCTGTCGAGCGCGATTTGAAAGTTATCGCGCGAGCGTCGACCAAGAACATGAACAGATGGCCCAGGATTCTCTGCCGAGGCGAGGGAGGGCCAGCTACCCTCACTCTTTTTCCTGTTCCTTCAGCAGCCGTCACTCTCTACTGAGCTATCAGTTTCTTTTTTCTTTTGGTTCTGCGAACAGGCGGTAATCGTAGCGCGCACGACATATTTTTCGGTATTATCTGAAATTTTACACTTTATAGCACCAAATGAAAAGCTTAGAATAGAGAGAAAGGGCTGTGAGTTTGTTGAGGGGTGATCGTTGTTGTATGGAACAGCGAACGAGGGAGAGGAGAGTGCGAAATCATGATTTTTCCTGTTCCGAAACCGGCCGCCAGGTGCCTGGAGTGCTAGGCTGGTCGACGTTCGCCCGACAACCTTCAAATCGCGCTCGACTGTACAATGCAACGGCGGGTAGCTCAGAATATCCCATATATTGGATCGAGGCGCGTCATCATGAGCATATATTAAAATAGCTTGCAAAGCAATATGAAAAAAAAAGCAGCAATTAATTTGTTGAGTTATTTGATCAATGCCCTCATGAAAGCAGGGTTCAAAAATGCGGCTGGGGATTTAGCGCTTGTATGTAAGAGGCACCTGGCGCGTGTACACATTAGTTTCTCCCGGATGGCTGCAGCATCATTAATGTTTTCGCTGCTATGCAAAGAACAAACTTCAGTTTATTTTTAAGGCCGCCGTAGAAAAAAATCGGCCAGAGATGAAAAAAAAAAAAAAATCGCCGCCGTGAACCTCGTTGTTTCTCGCAGCAACGCATGAGTGACGGCAACTCGTATCCCGGACCTTTGAAAACGACCGCGGTGATAGGCGGTGTACGGTCCTCTGATGATCGTCACCTAGCAACAAATAGCAGAAATATTGTCAACACGAATAGAAACGCAATAAAAACCCGCCATTCCCGCTGACGTCGTGGAGAGCAGTGTGCTTTGGGGCGGCGAGTGCAAGTTGCTCTGGAAGAACCGCATAGTTGGCTACCGCCTCCCTTTTTTTGACATCTGTTATGATAGGGAATTACTGAGCTGAGCTGTCTTGCATTGTGCAGCATGTTGATTTGAGGCATGAGCTGTTTTATTTTCGATTCTCAAGTTTTTTCATGCAATTAAGAATAAAAAAAAATATTTGAACGCCGAAATTCATAGGCTCGAATCCACTTCTTAGTATCTTTTTCTCGACTATTTTTTTACAATTTACAACCATCTAATAAGTTACCAGTAAACTGATACGTGCCGACAAGCGAGAAGACGGCATGTCGTGACGCTGGGGCTAAGTCAACCCGGCCTTCACTTGGTAGCGTGCAGAGACTCCGGGTTAATGAAGGATTGAATCTTCGAAGTTGGTAAAATATATACAAGCAGGTTTAATGATACTTTGAGAAAACTTATTTACATGAAAAAGAAGGGTATATCAGCAAAATGGCAAGCGTTAAGAGTTCATAGCGAGAAGCGTCTGGATGAGCCGTTTACCCAGGGCTCAGAGCGTCATTTCGTGCTCTGCAACGTCCTTAAAACCCCCTATGTCCAGCCCCTCTCTGAAGATGCTGACCAACCAGTTCCAGGGCACGCCCCTCAGATATCGGCATCCAATCGAACACATCACTGCACTGATGGTCTGATGCACTGACTGGTCCGGCATCGTTTCGTTGGGCGTGGTCACTTGTTGGCGGGTAGAGCTTGGGAACGGGGAGCAGGTACATTTCTATTCTTCTGCAAAGATCCGATATGATGGTTCCGGCAAGTGGATTTCCTTCTCAGAAACCCAAGTGCACGTGCGCGCCACATACTGCTCCCAGCATTGTCCCTTTCCGGCAATTGCAAATCTTTCCTGCATTCCCGGGAATTCTTCTAATGGCCGTATTCGTCACGCTCCTTTCTTGTCCGGCACGTCAGCGGACGTGTCACTCTGTCGTCTCCTTTGGACAATAGGCATTCCTCACTTGACAATAGCGCTTCTCGATGGGAAGGGTGAACAATTGAACAAAAGCACATCCGGCTATTTCTCACAGGGCAACGTTTCTTTGTATTTTTCTTCAAGTTGCCTTGACAGGGCCAATTTGGCATTTGCAGGGTCTCGACAAAGCAAAGCAGGCTCACACAAAAAGATTCATGGAAACAGGCTCACTTAGAGCCCTTGCACCAACAGCACATATCCACAGCACATGTCCATGCCCACAGGCGAACAATAGTGCGCGCAAGTGCGGACCATGCACGGTCATAACAGGCACAACATGGCGACAGGGTTAAATATGATTTAATGGATGTCCTAGCGTGACGGCTCCTCTCACACCCCTGCCGTTCTTCTTCGAAACAATATTTTCTGTCGGGTTCTTCTAGGTTGTTTTATGTGATTTTTTAATATAAATACCTGTTAAACCAGTCGTGAATACAGCCGGTTCTTTGGTCATATAAACGAGCACACAGTGTAATCACCTTCACACTAGACTGGTCCCAGTTCCCGTTGATTCTGTTCACGAAATTACCGTTGAACTCGCTGAGAGAAAACCAGTGGAGAGAAAGAAGAAATTTCGGGACCCCACCGGTGAAGGATGAGAATTACGCACGGCGGACAACAGGTAAGAGGCAGACTGCTTCAATTATTTCGCTAGTTAACGATATGTTGATTAACGTTTTTTAATTTTCACTTTAGCGGCCATGTTTTATCTACAGAATAAGAGTTCGCCCTCCAAATAGTATAACCAGGGAAAAAATTCATTCAAGGAATTGTAGCGCGCCTCGGTCCTTCCAGCGATGGTGGCGGCGCCACGCGCCTCTTTTTGAAGTAGCGAGCGGATGATCGCTGTTCGCAGCACGTTCGTCCACATTGGTTTGGAGGGTAAAGATGCGAGTAAAAATTGAAATATTCTTGCTATTTTGTAATGTGCGAATCAATGGAGTGTGTGACGAAGCAAACATTATGTTCCTACCACCGAGAAAAGGTGCAAAAAGCAGACTTCAGGCTTTCTGCCTGTTTATAAGACGTACAGAAGTGAGCAAAAGGGGTATAGAACACTTAGCTCATGGCGAAGCTCAGAGAACCTAGGGTGCCTCGATGTCAAAGAAACGTCACTAGAGTGCACCCGAAGGCCACGGAACTGTAGACGTATGAAGATTTATTTTATTCTGTGCCTCATGATGCCCTGTTTGTTGCTATGAGAGACGCTATTGAAGAGTGGGGTTGTAGATTTTCAGAACAATAGTGGTCTAAGAGCGGATAATTTTATACGTGTTCTTGAGTTTTATCTTGGTGTTACTTTTATCTCTTTTGAGAAAAGAATTTATCGCTAGAGGCAAGGGATATGCTTTGGTTCCTGCGTTGTCCCGGTTCTTTACAATGTGTTTTAGTTTTTGTAGACCGCGCCCTTGAACTAAATTTTATTGGTATAAGCGTGCGGATGGTGTTTCGGTACGTGAATGAGTTTGATTGTTCTTAACAAACTACAACACTTGACGTACACTGACGCGGTGGGTGGTATTTTGGGCAACTTTCGGCTGAATGGGAGATGTCTGGTATTTACGCACGAACTTCTTTCATGGGGTTAATAGCAGTATTTAGATATTAACATTACTTAGAGAATGGCCATGTTTGTTGGATGTACGCTCCGCGGGCACAGAGTGGACTTTTACCCTACCTATTGGCACATTCAAAAACTGTGAAGAGAGCTATCGCTAACCAATGCTTGGGATCTGCCCTCACATAGTCGTGCCCGCATGCTGTGCAGTCGAGTTTTAGTAAGCAAATACACCGATTGCTGTTCTGCCGGTTACCCCAGCGCGGTCATTATGTCTGTGACGGAGGCCCTTCTTCAGAAAACCAAGCGAGCCATGTTTGGAAAAACGATTGTTCCAGAGAAAAACACTGTTAAATCTGTTGTGGTACTGTATGTTGTCACGTGGTGGTGACAAGGTCGATGACACAAATGAAGAGTCGGTGATTGCACTGAAGAAACTCATTATTGGGCTGACTTGCGCCCGCAAAAGAACTAAGCAACTCGGCGGCGGTGATAGCAACAAACGTGCTCGTCGATCGTCGAACAAAGAATGCCCGTCACACTTGTCAACGCTCAATGTAAAGGCTGCTCAGAACAATCTAGATAACGTCGCAAACTGCTACTAGCACAACCTGGAAAATTGTAGAAACATACAAGTTATTGGAATCTTCGAGACAGATCTCGGTGCATCGTTCGCGACAAAGAAAATGATAACGCGTCGTATCTCGACAACGAGCATGGACAAACATGGGATACAGAATTGATACGTGTGCCAGAATCACAGTGATAAGGCCGCATGCCGGCGGCTGTAAAAAAAAAACAAATACAGTTTTCAAGGCTTTGCGGCAATATGCATAAAATTGCCCACCACGCGAAGAAAGTGGCCAGCCGACATGGCGTTTCTCCGCTCCGAAGAAGCTGGTCCAGCTGTGCTCACGCATTTCGCACTCAGGAAAACCGAGCGGATGTAAGAAGGCGCATGCTAAGCGGTTTGTCAACTGCTGCATGGGGGTCGTGTACGAGATCCCGTTGACCTGAGGAAAGCCTACATCGGCCAGACCGGGCGCTGTAATAATGATCGGGCAGGGGGTCATTTGCGGGCTTTTAGGGGTGGAGGGACGGATTTGACAGCAAAGTGCGCGAACTGCACTGCGTGCGAGCCGCGACTGTGTGACATAAAGATCCTGGGCAGAGGCTGCGATAAGACAGCGCGTGAACTTTTGGAAGCTTTTCACATCGGGAAAAGGAGAGTAAATGTGTCAACGGTACGTCAGTGCGGCTCTGGAAGGCAGAGATCATATTTTGTTTCCTTGTTTTGGCTCTGTCTTTCTGTTATTGATATGTACTGTGCATGTCTCCCTTTCAGCATATATTTTCCGCTGTATAAAATTAAACAGATGAGACTTAGCGTGTTGCCTGTGTCGTCCTCTCGAGTGTGTGGTGGTAGGTGGTAATAACTTTATTAAAACAGAGGAGTTTGGGGCATGCATGCCCCTGGGCCCCCGCACGGCCCCACTACACTCAAACGTTCATGTTTCTATGGTTCATGACGTCGGCAGCCCAGTCTGTGGCGATCTTCTGCCGAACCGGGTCCTCAGAGTGCAGCAGGGTCTCCCAGTCCTCCCAGGTGGTAAGGTGCTCTAGACCCCGCGGGGGAGGATCCGCCGGGCATTGGAACAGGATGTGGGCGAGGGTGGCGTTGGGGTTATTACAAAGGGTACAGGAGGGATTGGTGAGGGTGTGGTGGTGGCGAGACGCACTATAAGGAGACGGGAGGGTGCGCGTTTGTAGTCGTCGCCAGAGCGTCTGGTGGTAGTTGTCTAAAGATGGGTGAGGTGGGGGATAGAGTAGTCGCTCGGCCCGATAGGCCTGCGTTAGCTCACTGAAGGAGTGCATGCGATCACGCGTGAATCCCGGATCGGAGGCCGCCGGCGCCCGGTTTAAATAACCTCGGGCTAACGCATTGGCGGCCTCGTTACCGGGATTCCCGGAGTGCGCAGGCACCCATATCAGCTCCACATAGCGGGGTGGGTTAGTGGCGGGCGAGTTCAGTATGCTGAATGCAGAAATGTGAACTCTACCACGCGCAAAATTTAGTAGAGCAGTTTTCGAGTCGGAAATTATGTAGCGTGCTTCCGTGTGTGCAAGCGCGTAGGCGATGGCTGCTTCCTCGGCTGCCTCCGAGGAGGTGACCGAGGGGAGGGGGACAGTAGCAACAGGCTGCAGGAAGGAATTTGTGACGGCCAATACCGCTCCCTCATTCGTGCATGCGGCGTCCACCCATACAGCGTCCGTTTCGGAGCCGTAGTATTTGTGGAGCGCCGCTGCTCGGGCTCGGCGGCATTGCTCGTTATACTGGGGGTGCATGTTGCGAGGGAGAGGCTTGATGAGAAGGTCTTGGTGTAGGGGGCGAGGTATGGGAACGAGGGTAGGGTCATTCGCTGGGGCACGAATGTCTAAAGTCTCCAGGATATGGCGACCGGTGGAGGTCTTGGTGAGACGCAAGTATTGGGCTTGGCGATGGGCCTCCACAAGCTCCCCAACTGTGTTGTGGAGGCCAAGCTGTAGAAGGCGTTCTGTGGAAGTATTAATTGGGAGATGTAGGGCCGTCTTGAACGCCGTGCGCAACATGACGTCCAAGGCGTCCGTTTCCTGCCTGTTGAGTCGGAGATAGGGGACTGTGTATAAAAAACGGCTGAGGACGAAGGCGTGAATTAGACGACATAGGTCGTTCTCCTTCATGCCTCTGTGATGGCCCGAAACTCGTCGGATGAGGTGCGATATCGCGCCTGTCACCCGCTTTAGTTTCTTGAGAGTTAATGTGTTGTTACTGGAAGTAGTAGGCGAATATGTCTACTTAGGACAGGTAGTAACCGCAGATCCGGACCATGAAAAGGAAATAACAAGAAGAATAAGATTGGGATGGTGCGCATTTGGCAAGCACTCGCAGATTATGACTAGCAGCTTACCGGTATCGCTCAAGAGGAAAGTATACAACAGTTGCATCTTGCCTGTACTCACCTATGGGGCTGAAACGTGGAGGCTAACCAAGAGAGTTCTACTTAAGTTGAGGACAACCCAGAGGGCTATGGAACGAAAAATGGTAGGGGTAACATTAAGAGATAGAAAGCGTGCAGAGTGGGTCAGAGAAATAACTCAAGTTACCGACATTCTAGTGGAAATTAAGAAGAAGAAATGGACATGGGCAGGACATGTAGGGCGAAGAGAGGATAACCGATGGTCGCTGAGGGTAACAAACTGGATTCCAAGGGAAGGAAAGCGTAGCAGGGGGCGGCAGAAAGTTAGGTGGGCGGATGAGATTAAGAAGTTCGCAGGGGTCAAGTGGATGCAGCTAGCACAGAACCGGGTTAAGTGGAGAAATATGGGAGAGGCCTTCGCCCTGCAGTGGGTATAATCAGGCTGATGATGATGATGATGATGATGAATGTGTTTTTGCCGTTGTTCTGGATGTGAAGTCCCAGAACCCGGAGCGTATTCACCTCTGGGACGGGACGGCCATCGACTTCGATAACAATCGGTGTGGGGGGGCATCCGCGGGTCGTGGGTCGAAGTATAAGTAGCTCAGACTTCTCTGGGGAGCATGAGAGTCCGATGCTCTGGGCGTGTTCTTGTGTGAGGGATGCGGCGCTTTGCAAGGTACCCTCTATGTCGCCATCACTACCGTGTGTGGTCCACAGTGTGATGTCGTCCGCATAAAGGGTATGTCTAAGATGAGGTATCGTGGACAGTTTCCGGGCGAGTGGAATGAGCGTGGCGTTGAATAGGAAAGGAGAGAGGACGGATCCCTGTGGAGTACCGACGCTCCTGAGGGTGTAGGGTTGGGAGGTAAGGGGGCCGAAATGAACCTCAGCCATGCGGTCCGTTAAAAAAGCCCGGACATAAGTGTACATCCGTACACCTATGTTCAGAGGAGAAAGAGCAGTCATGATCGCCTGATGTTCGATGCGATCAAAAGCTTTGGACAGATCCAAAGCCAGGACTGCCTTTGTGTGGCCCGGGACAGCCGGGTCGAAGATGTCGTGGGTGAGCTGCAGCATGGCGTCCTGAGCGGAGAGATGGGGGCGGAATCCCACCATGCTGTGTGGGTAAAGGTCGTTGTCCGCCATGTGAAGTGTCAATCTCGCAAGTGCCACGTGCTCGAAAAGTTTCCCGAGACACGAGGTGAGCGAGATTGGTCGCAGGTTTTCTAGTTTAAGAGGCTTGTTCGGTTTTGGTATAAATATTACCTTGGCGTGTCGCCAGGACTGGGGGAGGGTGCCCTCCGACCAGCATTTGTTGAAGTAATCTGTAATCTGTGTGATTGATTTGTCATCAAGATTGCGGAGTATAGAATTGGAGATTTTGTCCAGTCCCGATGCTGAATTTGTGCGGAGCGTCAGAAGGGCCGCTCTTACCTCCGTTTCCGAAATATCAGCGTCTAATTCCGGGTTAGGTTTTCCTGAGTAGGGGGGCATGGAGTCGGATGTGCCGGGTGAGGTGTATGTTCGCTGAAGTGTGTCAATGAGAGCGTCCGGGTCGCTATTGTGTGTGTGTAAGAGGCGTGTAACATGGTGTTGTGTAGCGGATTTGGACTGTGTTGGATCTATGAGATGTCTCAAAAGTTGCCAAGTTCGCTTGGTGGACAGTTTTCCGGCGAGTCCGTCGCAAACTTGCCTCCAATTACACCGGCAGACCTCCTCTGCGTGTTGTTGTATCTGCGTCTGCAGTCCGGCCAGTCGCTTTTTAAGCGTTCTATTTAACTTGTTGCGTTTCCAACGCTCGAGTAAGCTGTGGTACGCCTCCCAGAGGTGGGCGAGGCGGGAATCTAGAGTGGGGGTGTCTTGTGTGGTTGTAATTAGCCGGGTAGTGTGTTGGACATCGGTCATAAGTGATTCTACCCACTCGTCGATGTCCGTGATAGTTGTGTTTGTGTCGTCCTTCCGCAATGCGCGGATGGCGTCCCAGTTCACCAGTTTGTGGGTGATATGTGTGTGGCGGGATTGTTTAAAGGGGAGCGAGATGTTAATGATGTAGTGATCGCTTCCCAGTGTGTGTTGTGTTCTTGCCCAGGTGACGCCACCGAGGAAGCGACTTAGCGTCAGGTCCGGACTGGTGTCCATGCTGACGCTGGTGCCGATCCGCGTGGGTGTGTGGAAATTGTTGTGTGTAGTTAGGCGCAGCTCCTGGACTAAGGACCAGAGACATCGACCACGGCCCGTAGTGTAACTGTACCCCCAGTCGGTGTGTTGGCAGTTGAAGTCCCCTCCGATGAGGAGAGGGTGCTTGCCAGCGAGTCGGTGGAGGTCCCGCAAGAGCGTCACCAGGGAAGACATTGGATGAGATGGGGGTGGTATATATTGGCAATGAAGATGGAGGGCACTGTGTGTGGGTGATGCATTATTTCCGTGATAACGCAGGGTGTCTCTGACGTAATAGTGTGTGTTTGGTGGGTGATTGAACGGTGAATAAGAGTGGACACCCTGGGTTTGTCCGTGGTATCTGAGTGGTGGGGCATAAAACTAGACAGTGATGCTCTAGTGGCCGTATCCTGGAGAAGAATGATTTGGGGCGGCGGGGTGAGGATGGGAATGAGTAATTGGAAAGGCGCACGCTTGCCCCGGAAGATGCGGCAATTCCACTGGAGAATGGGTAAATTAAGTTGCTGCCCCGCCATAGTGGAGAGATTGGGAGCCAAGTGCACTAGGCGTTGAAGAGGGTGGTGGTTGCGAGGGATGAAGAGGAGGTAGTTGGATATTGATGTGCTTCAGGATAACGGTTTGTGTGTGCTCTAAGGTTTGAATTCGGGTGTCTATGCTGGTCATTCTCATGTCGAGTGTATGAACCAAGCGTGAGAACATCGAGTCAATTTTGTTCTCGAGTTGGGTGAAGAGGGAGTCGATTTTGGAATCTATCCGGGCTTCTAAAGCCTTTAGCTTTGATTCAAATTTTGCCTCAACTTGCTCAAGAGCATCATGTGTGACAGGTGGGGGTTCTGACGTACGTTTCTTTTTGGGCGGTGGTTGCGTGGCTGGGGATGTTGGAGAAAAGGCGGGAGGTACAGCTTGGGAAGGGAGGGTGGATGAGGAGGGTTGGTGTGGGGTCTGTATAAGGGAGGAAAGGCGGCTTACCTCTTCCCGCAGGGCCCTGAGCTCCTTGTCGCGTGATTCTTCCTGATGTGGCTGGGTTGGCGGGGTTTGTTTAGAGATGCCTTCAGCTGCTCGGTCGGCCCATGACATCTTTTGTGGGTCCTTTGCGCGTTCTTCTTTGCGAAGCGACGTGGATCGAGTGGCGTTGAGTGCTATCTTCCGAGTAGCGTCTCCGGGCGGCTTGTCCTTACGAGAGAGGTGTTGAGCTGCAGGGTTGGTTGCAGGTCTTCGCCCTTTAGCCTTGCATCTCCCCGTACCCGTCATGTGCGCTTCTCCGCATAAAATACATTCCGGAGTGCAGGAAGGGATAGTCTCCTTGGGATGTGGTTTCCCACACCTCGGGCAGTTATTCGTACGTGGCAGCGTGCACACATCTGTCCTGTGGCCTGGCTGTCTGCAGTTGATACAAGCGTCCATGTGGCCTCTGTAAGGGGTGCACCTGTGGAGTCCCCCGCCGTAAAGAACTGTGCGAGGAACCGGTCCTTCTCTAAAAGTAATTAATATTGATCGAGTGGCACCCATGCGTCGAGCGTCCACTATTGGGGCACGGGGATTGCTGTTCACGAGATCCTCCAGTAGCTCCCTGGGGGTTTCATTCCAGTAAGCGTTCGAGATTACTCCTCTCACCGCGCCGTCCGGGGGAGCGATGTAGGCTGCTACGGCGTAGTCGGTGTCTTGGTAATGAATTTTGGTGATTTGTACCAGCATAAGTGCGTCGTTCTGGTGTGGCGTGCTCATTGTACACGTGTTATTGGTGGGATGAACACGCAGCTGGGTGCGGGTGGGCTCCTCGAGTGAAGCGGTGGCGTTCAAGATTGAGACGCGCAGCTGTCGTGGCGGTACTGAGGTGAGGTGAAGCCCTCCACGGGATCGGAAAATCACCTTGTAATCTTCAATCGGTAGTGGCGGCTGCTGTCGTGACCTTTGTGCGGCAGCGCGGGCGGCGCGCAGCTGCTCGGATGCCTGGGCCTTGTTAGTATTTGGGGTGGAAGATGATGCCGCTCTAGCGTCTGTGGTAGGCTTGTCTGCCTGATCGGTCTGCATAGCGGAGATCTGGTGAATCTGCTGTTGCTCCTGGGTGCGGGCGGGAACGCTGAGGATGTGAGTCCAGTCCCGCGGATTGAAGTCCCGAGGGTCAATAGCTTCGCCTGGCACTTGCACCTTCATGATGGCTTTGTACTTGGAGGTCGCGTTCGGAGTAGGCCTAGCTCCCAGTGGAGCGAGGCCTAGCTCGGGCGACGCGGTGGCTCAAGGCGAAATGGGCCGTGGGGGCCCGAAAACTGGCCAGATCGGGCCGAAAATTGGTATGGGCGTGGCGCTCACCTTCACAGGGCTCTTGTTGGTGAAAAATAGGCCACTGGTTCGGGCTACTGGCGAATTTCGCCGTCTTCGCACGGAGCCGACGTGAAGCGCGTCCGCACTCCACGCAAGGCGGAACCGGAATCCTCGAGTGTGTGTCTTCCTGTGCGCTTTTACCTTTCGTCAGGTTGAGTTAGAGTAGTTGAGGCCTTTTGGAAAGTCAAGTCAAAGTCAGTTTATTTCCCATCTAACACTACAGATGGAGGAATCGTAGAAAAAAGCTGTCCTTGGGCAGCTTGACGAGTCTACAATCCTAATTCTTGGCAGGGAGGCAACACAAGAGTTTATACAATTTTAAAAACAAGCACATCGAGGAAACTCCAGAGAATACACGAAACAGCAATATGTATACATAATGAAACTTAAACCATGTTCTTCAAGACAAATCATGTAGTTCACGACGTGAAAAAGAAAACAAATCGAGGTTAATGTGGATGTACCTATTTAGAAGAGATGGAAGAGTGTATTGAAGGCATTCCCTACCAAGATTTACTCGAGGTGCTGGCACTGTCTATTCTTCGCCACGTCTTGCTGGATAGGCTGATTCTTTTTTCCTTAGTTCTGCTAAATTCTTAAGATTTGTTACATTATTCCTGATTTATGTTTTAAAAGTAACACTGAGGCGATATTTATAAAGATTAAGTGCTTTAATAACTCTGGAATGACAAAAGAAAGCTGCACTTGGATGTCGGAACGGTAAATTATATGTATTTCGGGGATATTGTTTTTGCATTAAATGAATACGTTCAAGGTTAGTGAATGTTGTAATACCCCACACTAACTGGCAATAGTTTAAATGCGAGTTTAATATTGAATTGTATACCAGCATCTTAGTTTTTGTGGGAAGTATGTATTTAAGACGGCGTATAACACCAGTGATTTGAGCTATTTTTTCAAGGTATAATTGGCATGATAATCCCATAACATACTGGCAGAAAATACAACCCCGAGGCATTTAAACTGCTCAACTATTTCTACAGCCCACGAGTTTAATATAATATTATCGTGCGTTGGGATAACTTTGTTTTTTCGGCCTAAATATGACAGCTTTGGTCTTAGTCTCGTTTATTTGCATCAGGTTAACTGCAGACCAGACATCAAAAGCTTTCATTCTGGCATTACATTGTTTGATAAGTTCATGAAAATTTTCACCCGAAAAAAAATACGCTCGTATCGTTGGCATAGATGAAAAACTTCGTATTATCGCTAATGTTGACAATATCGTTTACGTAAATATAGAACAGTAGAGGCCCTAGCGTACTGCCTTGCGGGACACCGCAGAATAGCGTCTTCGGTTCAGACCGTATACCATTTATGAACATCACTTGCTGTCTTAACGACAAATAGAAACTTAACAGTGAGAGCGCTTTTCCTCGGATACCATAGCAGTGTAATTTATTTAGTAAGGTTTTATGATCTACCAGGTCAAAAGCCTTTCAGAAGTCCACAAATACACCAATGACAATGGCTTTGTTTTCAAGTTGCTTTATTATATATTCCTTTTGTTGGAGTAATGCAAGCTCAGTTGATTTGCTTTTGCAGAAGCCAAACTGAAATGGTGTTAGCAAGTTAAATTTATGGATGAAATTTGACATTCTTAGATGGAGAATTTTCTCAAAGGCTTTCAAAAACACTGGCAAAACAGAGATTGGTCTGCAGTTGGTGAGGGCGTTGCGATCTTCCTTTTTGTAAAGAACAACAACCTTTGCTAATTGCATTTTTACTGGAAAAACTGCAGTTTCTAAACACATGTTAAATATGTGAGCAAGTATGGGAGCAATTATATCAACTGCATGCTTGACTGGCCGTATTTGGATATCATCAATGTCACAGCTACTGCTATTGTTAAGATTTGTTATCACCGACACTACTTAGATTACCGTGATTGGGTGCAGAAAAATTGTTTCATCATTCTGAATTCGAACATATTTGCAAGCGTCAGATCCGGCAGCACGGGTAGCCAAGCTCATTAAAGAAGTATTGAATACATTAGCCAGTTCAACGCCAGAAAGTTCCTTTCCATCAATATTTAATTTTGTTAATGCAATGCGTGAACTGTCCCGCTGCAGAAGTGTATTTAATCTCGACCATAGTACACCATGACGAGCATTCTTAACCTCTAGAAGTGACACGTGATGGGCTGTTCGTGCATACCGCAGTTTTTTAGTCAGTTTATTCCTATATTTCTTAAATACCGCAAGGTCTCAACGTTCCGGCTGCTCAAAAGCTTTCTATACAGCTTGTCTTTCATTTGTATTTCTCTGCGAAGCTCTGGCGTTACCCATGGCTTGCAGATTCTGCGACTTTTCACACGTGTTACAAGAGGAAAGCAGCCGTGATATATCTGTTTAAAGCAATCGACAAACGTATTACAGGCAACATGTTTGCCATGAAGTTCAGCTATCTTCCCCAATCGACTTTCATGAGCGCATCACTCGCCATTACGACCCTACTGCACCTACACAACTTCACACCGATGCCAGTGGTGTCGGCCTCGGCGTCATCCTCACCCAGCGCAAGCCTGGTTTCTCCGAATACGTTGTCGCCTACGCAAGCCGTGCTCTTACCAAAGCCGAGTCCAACTACTCCGTTACCGAAAAGGAGTGCTTAGCAATCGTGTGGGCTATAACGAAGTTCCGCCCTTATTTATATGGCCACTCCTTCGAGGTAGTTACAGATCATCACGCTCTCTGCTGGCTTGCGTCTCTCAAGGATCCGTCTGGCCGTCTCGGGCGCTGGGCCCTCAGGCTTCAGGAATACGACATCCGTGTAGTGTACCGCTCTGGCCGCAAGCACTCTGGCGCCGACGCTCTTTCTCAGTCACCGGTGCGCTCGCCTAACTCATCATCCCCTCCTCAAGCCTCCTTGTCAGCACTCACCACTGAGGATATGCCTTTCGAACAACGACAAGATCCTTGGGTTTCTAATCTGCTAGATGTCCTTGGCACTACTTCCGCGGCTATGCATCCTCGGGCACTCCGCCGACAGGCCTCCCATTTTGCCATTCGGGACGGCCTCCTCTACCGAAAGAACTACAACTCGGATGGCAGAAAATGGCTTCTTGTCATTCCGCGCCACCTCCGCTCCGAGGTTTGTGCCCACCATCACACTGACCCGCAAAGCGCTCATGCCGGCGTCCTGAAAACCTATGATCGAATTCGTCAGAGGTATTACTGGCGGGGAATGTACAATTTCGTACGTCGTTACATTCGCTCTTGTACCGCCTGTCAACAACGCAAGATTTCTCGCCACCCCGCTGGTCCTCTCCAGCCTTTACCGTGTCCAGCTCGCCCGTTTGATCGCGTGGGAATCGACCTCTATGGTCCGCTACTATGCAGTGCCGCCGGTAATCGATGGGTCATCACCGCCGTCGACCACCTGACCCGTTATGCGGAGACTGCTGCACTTCCCGCGGCGACAGCCCGAGAGGTAGCCCATTTTCTTCTGCACCACTTCATTCTTCGACACGGCGCCCCGCGCGAGCTACTCAGTGATAGAGGTCGTGTCTTTCTTTCCGAAGTAGTCCAAGAGCTCCTGTCATCTTGCAAATCGATACATCGGGCTACAACCGCATACCACCCGCAAACCAACGGTCTCACGGAGCGTTTCAACCGCACGCTTGGGGACATGCTCGCAATGTATGTTACATCTGAATCTGGGAGCTCCAACTGGGACCAGGTACTGCCATTCGTAACATTCGCGTACAACACTGCCACCCAAGCAACAACTGGTTTTCCGCCCTTCTTTCTCTTATACGGCCGTGAACCATCTTGCACTCTGGACACAATTTTGCCATACAATCCAGATGCCTCTGAGTACAGTGCTTTGTCCGATATTGTACAGAAGGCTGAGGAATGCCGTCAGCTAGCTCGCACGTTTACCTCCAACACTCAAGGCTATCGCAAAGATCAGCATGATAGCGATACCCCTACTCCGACGTTCCTGGCCGACAGCTTCGTTTGGCTATGCGTTCCTGCCACCAGCAAACTAGAAACGAAATACCACGGACCTTATCGCGTCTTGGAACGCACATCCCCTGTTAACTACGTCATCGAGCCAGTTACCCCTTCTTCCGACCACCGCCGCCACGGCCGTGAGGTTGTCCATGTTAGCCGCCTCAAGCCGTATTACAACCCTCTGGTTGTCTCTTCTCCGTGAGTCGCCAGGATGGCGACTTCTTCACGCGGGGGAAATGTAAAGAAGACTAAGAAGATACAACGCTGTGGCATCGCCATCACCATCGCTAGCCTCCGGCGCCCATCTCTCTCGCGCTGAAGCTGTGCCCTGCGGCTGGTATTCCGATCCTGCTGTACCCGAATTACTGCCAGCGCTAGACGTTCCAATCGACTATTAAATCCACATTTCACCAATAACATTCGTGCAAAGTTCAGCAAGCATATGTGCCATGGAAATTTCAATTACATATTAGTGCTCAATGCCTTCGTCATGAAACTAAAGCAAACAACAGAACATGCAACAAGTGTTCGAGTTTCCTGTTGTCTGCTTTACTTTAACACAAGAAAGCACTGAATAGCAGTGTGCGATTAGCTTCCATCCAAGGGGCACATATGCTAGCTGAGCTTTACAAAATGCACCATCTCTGAAAACATGCGGAGTGCATAACCATAGCAGCATTAAGAAGAACAGAAAGCTGGACGAGTTGGTTGTTATCCATTATTTAACAGCGCGAAAACGAGGGCGTTAACGTTGTGTGTTAACGTCCTCGTTTTTTCGCGCTGTTAAAGGCCCACTGTCCACCCTCCGGTCGAAAATATTTTCTTCCCCGGTGACTGTGAGACTTCGCCCCTGCAACGCAAGGCCGCAAAATGTTTTCGAAAAGAGTACCTAATAACGCAGTTACAGCCACCGCAATCACCCGATTCTATCTGCCTCTCTCCTTCCGTTCCCTCGCAATGGTTTTTCACTCTCCTGCCCGAGGTCGTCTAGCCTCCGCAATACAAATTCCCCTTCCTCCTCCGCGTTTGGCGGGAGGTAAGGCGTGGCTCTCCGCGAGCGCGAAAAAAAAAACGGTCGAGGGAGCGCGCGCCGCTGGATTCAGTCTGGCCGTGGCGAGGGAAAAGCGCGCTGCGAGCGGTAGACACCTATCCTTCTCCCGTCAGTCAGCGAGACGGACCAATGGACGTCGTTCGCGGTACGTACGTCATTATCGGGGCCCGTCGGGCCAGCGCAGGAAACGGTGAAGCTGGCTTCTCAAAGGAGAGCATGAGGGAGCTTTGAATTGTATTTTCGGTGCTTTGCGGCGCGCGTGTCGCTGTAGAATTTTGCACAGACTATCTCCGGTACCTGATCGAAACACTGGGCTCCTTTTCTTAAAAGGGCCTTCCCTGGACAGTGGCCCTTTAAATAACGCATACCAGCATGCGTGGTTGTAAAAACAGCATTTTAGATTCTTGTTAGGCTTTATTCAAAAATTGCAAAAATAGTCTAGACAAAAAAATATCCAAATTAAAGCTGCATATGCAAAAATAGACGGAATGCCATGGTAAAATGCATGCCAACTTGAGTATTAGGAATGTACTTGAATAATTTTTTAAAATATCCTTGACCATGAGGGCTCGTCCCTTGAGGAGGTGGAGGAGGAAAAGGTATTTATTGAAACCTAATATTTGGGAACTGGTGAGAAGCTGACAGAGTCCTCTGCGGGTGGCCTCCAAGACCGGGAGGCAAGGGAGGCGCTACTATTCTCTACACTTGCTCGATCAGCTGTTGCTGGTCTTACAGGTCTAAGCTGGACAGAGTAGGTTGGGCTCCTCCTACAAAAGAAGGGAAAATGAAATTCAAGTTACTCTGCTGAACTTTGATTAGATATTTCCAAAGTCAACGTCCAGTTTCACTCCAATGCTTTTTCCAGATTTCACTGCACGGTGCATCTCCATTCAGAACGGTCATATATTATATAGAAAGGTCATATAACTGCAGAAAAACCCATGCAGAATACCAGAAGGTACAAACGTAGTTTGACCAGAAACTGGCATTCAGTATTTGAATGTTTTTTTGTCACCTTTTTCAACATGCTACTCTGACCAAACAAAGCATGTTATAAATGCTTGCTGCTATGCCCCCTCATCAATGCCCAAGACTTGGAGTGCACATGAAGAGGAATTAAGCATAAAAGATGCTGTACATTAACATAAAGCACAGGCACAGCATTGCAGTATTACACAGCTAGGTATGTATCGGGGGCAGAAACCTGAATTTTTAGTGGCTTAACTGCAAATTTCTAACATCATTGTTCCAGTTCAGAAAAGAAGTGATCAATAAAAATATCATTTCAAATTGTTAACTTTTTATTCTGTAAACTGTACAACGTATTGCTGATTTCTAGGTACCCTTCCCAAACACACTCCCGGGCGTGACGGAGGTATATCAACATCAACATGTAGGCTAGCAAAAACACCTAGAAAGTGCCTCCTTAGAACAGCTTAGTGTAACAGATAATATGGAAGCCGCAGCACAAGAATAAAGAAATATTAAACATGTGGATGAATCCCAACGTGGAAGCATGGCCCGCTGCAGTGATTAGGAAGTTTTCATGTTTCTACAAGAGTTAAAAGCAAAGTTATTTGTTTACCCACAGTGCTATATATGACACTAAAATAGCAAGGCTCACTGTTACACAAAACACAAAAAGAAAGCTGACAACCATAAGCTTCTGATGCATTACCAGCAGTATGAAGCATGAATGTTAAATAGTTACTGAAAAATTGTTGCATAATTTTGGCAATCAGCTGTGCATGGATGCCATGGATTTCTCAACTACGCACCACAAATTACAAAAATAGTTATGGTCTGTATGGATGCTGCCTACTGTTCACAAGAAACACTGTACCTGATTTAAGGGGGAGGGTAGTGGGGGCCGAATGAATTGCCCCTGTCCAAGGACAGCCATAATTTGCCCCTATGTAACATCGGAGACAAAAGTGTGTGCACAACAGGAGCTGCAATCGAAGCGCATACCTTTCGCACCGACCTGGAGTCTCGGACCATGCTTGTCGATGTCAAAGTTGAACATTAGTTATTTCATGTGTGCTAGTGAAACAAGGTGACAATTCGTTTACATTGCGATTCTAGTCCAAAATCTCCAGACGTACAGTGTTGTGTTGGTTTTTATGGCGCATAAGCAACTAAGGCTATCATGCTCCAAGAGCAAGGTTAATGTATGTTTTGGTTGCAAAAGAGGAAATTAATATGTTGAATATCTATAGTTTGTTTAAAAAGTTTCCTCCTTCTAGGAAACTGAAAACATGCTTGGTCTACAAGTGCTCTTTTTCCTAAACGTAAGGTGGGGTGGAATGGGATGGTATGATTGTAAAATATAGTAAAATGTTTTCTCCGTAGTGCCTCAAATTTTGAGCATGTAATTAGAATGTGGTTTACAGTGAGTATCTCTTCGCATTCTTCACAGGTCAATTTGTTACGTTTCATCAGCAGAAAGTTATGTGTAAGATGCGTATGTCCAATACGAAAACGGCATATTATCACTTCCATTAAACGTTGTTTATGCGTGCTCGATTTCCATTCACCTAGTACAGGCTTTATGAGGCGCAACTTATTTTCTTGGTTTTTCCATATGGAATGCCATTTATCCATCTGTTTATGTTTTAGTAATTTCAAGCAATCTCTATGTGGCATGTTTACTTTCTGAATCAATTTCTTGCGGGCAAGTGCAGCACATCTGTCTGCTCTTTCATTCCCGTCAATGCCTACGTGTCTTGGGACCCAACAGAACACTATGTTATGCCCTTGTGTCGAGATCATTTTTACATTCTGTGGTATGTCACCAAGTGGAGCATAGCAGCAATTCTATGATTTAAAGCCATCAATACACTCAACGAATCGGTGTAGATGACACTGTTCCCAATGCCTTCATTCCCTATTCTTTCTACAGCTGTAAGGATAGCATAAGATTCAGCTGTAAAGGTTGATGCGCAGTGAGTAAGCCTAATTATTCCCAGTTCTCTTCCATTATGCCACAGCCAACAAAAGTAGAAGTTTTTGATCCATCTGTATAAAACTCTGTATATTTACTGTACTTTTCTTTGATCGTGCGAAACTCTTGTATTATATGCTCTTTAGGAGTATGACTTTTGTTGAAGTGTGTTAGAGTGAGATCACATACTGCTGGAAGTTTGTACCATGGGGGCAGGGGGCTGTTTTTTGGTGCAGTATCGGTAAAGGTATCCAGAATTTCTAGCTCACCGCAAATGTCTTCAAAACGCATTATTAGTGGCCTTGTTGCTTGTGGTTTATTTGTGAAAATTATTCGTGAGCGGCATGTTGAGACTATTGGATAGCAGAGGTGTTTTTTCTGTGACCTTATTCTAAGGACATAAGCACACGTGAGTGAAGCCCTTCTATCTTTCAGCAGAGGCTCATTTGTCTCCACATACAGACTATCAACAGGGGATGTTCTGTAAGCGCCACAAGAAAGGCGTAAACCTAAGTTATGTACTGTGTCCAATTTCTTTAGATACGATGGTCTAGCTGACTCGTAGACTATGGACCCGTAGTCCAAGCTAGACCGCACAACAGATCGATATACATGTACAAGACACGCCCTATCAGACCCCTAGTGTTTCCGAGACAGAACCTTCAGTATGTTTGGAGATTTCATGGCTTTCTTTTTTAGAGTGTTTATGTGAGGCAGAAATTTCAGTTTTCTGTCGAACGTTGCACCCAAAAATTTACGTTCGCTCTTTACTGGTAACTCACTCCCATTTACGTGTAGCTTGGGATTGATCGGTATACCTCGTTTCAGCGAGAACATTACTGCCACTGTCTTCTGTGGGGAAAATTTGAACCCATTTTTATCAGCCCATGAGGCTAGTTTATTTAATTGTACTTGTCTTTCACAAATTGATATGTTTGAGGATGTGCAGGCTATTTGAAGGTCATCGACATACAGCGAGAACATAATGAATTTTGGGATTATCTTGCTAATAGAATTCATTTTTACAATAAACAAAGTTGTGCTTAAAATACACCCCTCAGGTACCCCATTCTCTTGAATTAAGTTCCTCGAGAAGGTGGTACCGAGACGTACTTGAAATGAACGACCTGATAGAAAGTCCTTCAGAACATTGAGCATCCGGCCCCGGATGCCCAAATCTGCTATGTCGCGTAGGATCCCGAACCTCCAAGTCGTGTCGTATGCCTTTTTCATGTCAAAGAAAACGGCCAGGCAATTTTGTTTATATATGAACGCTTCCCTGACAGTATTTTCAAGACGCACTAAGTGGTCGGTCGTTGCGCACCCTTTTTTAAAACAACACCGATGAACATTAAGAAGGTTATGAGACTCTAAAATGAAGGTTAGTCGGATGTTTAAAACACTTCAAAACACTTTGCTAAACAGCTGGTCAGAGCTATGGGCCCGTAACTGCCAGCTGAGGTCGGCGGCTTTCCCGGTTTTAGAAACGGAACAATAACAGCTTGTTTCCAAGCCTCTGGAAGTTTAGCCAGAGTTCAAATTTTGTTAGAATTTCAAAAGTGCCTCTACAGATTATTCAGATAAATGAGCCAGCGTTTCAGAACGGATTTCGTCAGGGCCAGGCGCAGTCTGTTTTCCAGCAGCTAGGACATTCTTTACTTCTTGGAGTGTAATAAACTATTATATGATTCATTGCTGCCAGCCCTTGTTGGGAGGTTTTGTATTTTAAGAATGTTTCTGTGTAGTGTGATGAACTTGAAACGTGTGTGAAATGTTCGCTTAGGATGTTGGCCTGTTCTTCTATGCTAGTCTGAACACCAGGGGCTACGAGGATTGGAATAGTAAAGGGGGAAAAGTTTACACTGAGTTTATGAACTTGTTCCCACATTTTCTTTGACGTCACTGAGCTATTTATTGACGTGACATACTTCTGCCAGGATTCTTTTTCGGAGTTGCGACGGATGTATCGAGCTTTAGCTTTGGCCTTTTTAAAAGCTGTAAGATTTTCGTGTGTAGGGTACCTTCGGAAAACACCCCATGCTTCATTTTGTCGCTTTTTGGCCTCCTTACATTCCCGAGACCACCATATCTTGTGATTTTGTCGCACCACACCTAAGGACTGTAGAATGGCGAGGTGTGCGGCAGTAATAATGCGTGTCGTGAACAACTCTATTCGTTTGTAGACACTAAGGGCATCTGAGGAAAGTTTTTCTAAATTTGCCTCTACTTTAAAAAGCTCCCAATCTGCCAAGTGAAGTTTCCACCGTTTTCATTGCTTTTTTCACTTCCCCACAAAGGAGAGTGTGCATTAAAATCTCCTACTACTAGGTAGGGCTCTGGTAGTTGGCTAAAAAGGTTTTCGAAATCATGGAGTTTTACTTTAAAATCTGGCTCAAGATAGAACACACAGCAAGAGTTTTAAAGGCAATTATTGCGGCTGCTACAGCTTCTAAGGGAGTGTTTAATTTCAGTTCTTGAGCTAGAACTCAACTTTGCAATATGATGGCCGCAGCGCCCGAAAGCTTGCTTGCTTGCTCTCGATCTCGGCGGAAGATCTTACATTTTTTCAGTATATCTGTGTGCTTGGAACCTAAATTTATTTCCTGTATGCACAGTGCAACTGGCGAGACTGTATATAGGATGTCGTTTACGTCATTAATATTCTTTAGAAGTCCTCTACAGTTCCACTGTACCAGGAATGCCATCTTATTTTGTTGAAAGCTGGGAAACTAAGTTAGGTTTTTTTCACGGCCCGTGATTCGGGCCTTGTCTGTTTTGGTTCGTTCTAAGGAGCTTCGCCGTCTCTGTGACGAAGGCGGCAAAGAGCTGTCCTAGCCTGTGCCCATTACCTCTTCTGAGGTGCTGGACGAACGTGCCAGAGGCATGTGTTCCTTCTTTTTAGACCTTGCCTCGTGGGCAGAGGTCTTGTGGCCCGCCGACCCTGAGGGACGCTTAGCCTGTTTCGGGGGTGGTGGAGGAGCGGGAACTGCTTCCACCGGAGCAGGTGATGGCACTACCCCAGCCTCGTTTGAGGCTTGGGTAGGGGCCGAAGGCCGTTGAAGTGCCCCGCCCTGTCGCACCACATCGCCGAGATTAGGTTTCGCTGTGAAGTGAAATGCGTTCTTGGTTTTGTTGTACTGGGTACGTGCTTCTTTGTATGTGATGTACTTTTTTGTTTTCAGTGTTATGATCTGCTTTTCTTCTTTCCATTTTTGGCAGGATCTAGAGCATGCGAGGTGATCCACCTCACAGTTTGCACAGCGTGGGTCTGCAGTGCAGTCGTCAGAGTTGTGGTCGTTTGCAGCACATTTCGCACAAGTTTTGCGGCCACGGCAACTTTGCGAACCATGCCGTATTTCTGGCAGTTGAAGCATCTCCTCTGATTTGGAATGCACGGTCGGAAGTTTATTTTCATGTATCCGACTTCAATTGACTCTGGGAGGGTGCAGCTATTGAAAGTCAGAACCAGATGTTTTGTAGGGATCTCCTTGTCATCCTTTCAGATTTTTATTCTGTGAACAGCTATGACGTTTTGGTCGGCTAGTCCTTCTGCCATTTCATCTTCAGTGTAAGCAATGAAGTCGATTTTGGATATTACTCCTTTTACAATGTTCAAGGATCGGTGGGGAGTGATTGCGACGGGGATGTCCCCAAGTGGCAGAATGTTTTTCAGGTTGGAGGACTGGCACTTGGTTTGTAATTCTAGCGAGAGGTCACCCTTTGCGAGTTTTGATACTTTGTATCCAGGGCCCAGGTTTTTTGTGAGACACCTTGACACAATGAAAGGGCAGATTTTTTCGAGCAGGGTTTTCAAGTTCCTCGCTACGTACGACGTGAAACTTTGGAAACGTCTCTCGTTTTCACAAAGAAATGGCTTGTAGCATCGGTCCGCCATTTTTTGTTTGGAAGGCGATCATTTGTTTGGGATAAAGAATCTATGCAAGGGTTTGTGTTTTCGGTAGTTGTGCCTGCCACCCTCCATGGAGCCCAACGAGGGGACGGGACAGGAAATTGCAAGAAGTCCTGCCCACGCCAGCAGTACACCGCTACTATAACTAAATATGGGCAACCCAGAGTAGCTACTCCACACAAGGTTAACCCTCGCCAAGAAAAAAGGAAAAACAAGAAATGAGGAGGAGACAGGACAGTGCTGAGAAAAGAGACAGAAAAGTGACAGATGAAGTGGAAGACAGGAAAAGGCGACTGCCAATTTCCCCTGGGTGGGTCAGTCCGGGGGTACTGTCTATGGGAAGCGTGGGCCAAAGGGGTGTGTTGCCTCCGCCGAGGGCCCTTAAAGGTCCAAATGCTCGGCATCGGCTCAACCACCAGGATCCCCTTTTCCCCAGACACGGCAATGCCACGCACGGCTAAGCGTGGGTGCTCGGGGTCCGTGGTGTCGCACAGTACACGGAAACACCTGCTTTAACAAGTGCCCCTGCGGGGTCCAGACGTACAGTGCAGACACTTTTGCCCCCATAGTATAAGCCCCCACTTGGTTTAGATATTAGTAATAAGAAGTGTATAAAAGGCACGAGTGCTGTGCTACAGCCACAGCTATAAAACTGGTACTGACATAGGAGTACTGCCTTAGGGAAGGACCTAGGGCATTACATATGCAAGAGTTAGTGTCCGCTGGGCCTCATTTGAACGAGAAAAAAAACTGCCGGGGGGGGGGGGGAATATAAAGTTACCTCTACAGATAGTACTACATGTTTTTCGTGATATCAAGCCTCAGTTAGCATTGAAGATATCACACATTTTTGTAGAAGATTTGGAAGCCCGTTGCGGCTTTCTTGCAGGATTAGACAAATGAGCTCACCATGTTCAGAAAGGCATGCAACAAACTGCTATGTTGAAATGAAAATCATTAAAGGAATGAAAACATCACATCTGATAATGCTACCATGTTTCTAAATGCAAAGTCTACCACTCCTAGTCATATAAGTATGTGTACATCTCTGTACATCAACTAGACAGAAACAATGCAGAGTAAACTAATATTTCAACGTCTGGCAACACTAGTATAAGGGGATAAGGCTACGGTTATTAGTACCATTTTGCCTTTAAACTACAATACCATACTTGTTGCAAGCTTAAGTTCCCAAGGTTCACGCCTGCCCCACCTAAAGTAATGGAGCACACACCTGACAAGTCTGTAGATAAAGAGCAAGCTTGATTATTACTGATGTACCCTTGGCTATGCGTGTCTGGCATTTCTGAGGGTGAGGGATCTGACTTGTCTGTAGTATCTATATGAATATGGATCCTAGACACTGAATGCATCTGATTTTCTGGAGTGGCATTTTTGCAGGCCACATGTGAAGTGCGCTTAATTTATCCAAATAGGCACAGCTTCATGCTATGAATAACAGAGCTAAAACATTAATCTTCTGCGAAAGCTAAAACACCATTCTGCTCCTGGCCCTGATGGAATACCTAACTTTGTTTTTAAATCTTGTGCAGACATCATATCTTATTATTTATCCATACTGTTAACAAAATCTCTGGCCACAACTGAACTCCCCCATCAATGGAAAATAGGGAATGTAGTTCCAATTCATAAGAAAGGACTGAGGGACTGCGTCTCAAATTACAGACCAATTTCTTTAACTAGCGTTTCCTCTAAGACACTTGAACACATAATTTACACTAACATTTGTTCCATTCTTGATAATAACAATTTCTTTGTTGATTATCAGCATGGGTTTAGATCAGGGAGGTCGTTTGTTACACAACTAATTGAATTTTCCGAAGACATATTTAGCTCATTCGATAATGGTTTCCAAACTGACTATATTCTTCTTGATTTTCAGAAAGCATTCGACAAAGTTTTTCACGCTCTTCTCTTTCACATACTATCCGCTCGCGGTTTACCTCGGCATATTCTTTTCTGTCTGCAAAATTACATAACTGACCGTTCACAGAAAGTAATCGTAAATGGAGCTGAATCTGCTACCGCTTCTGTGACATCCGGGGTACCGCAGGGCTCTGTATTAGAGCCTCTTCTTTTTCTAATTTACGTTAATGATATTTGTACTGGAATAACGTCAAAAATCAGGCTCTACGCTGATGATTGTGTTTTATACAGGGAAATTAAAAATGATTCAGACCGGTTAGCTTTACAGTCCGACCTTTATGGAATATCCCATTGGTGTCAAAACTGGCTTATGTCTCTGAACATTTCCAAGTGCTGTTATATCCGTTTCACCAGAAAGCGTAACTTCATGCAGTCAAATTATTTCACTGATGGTCAGCCCCTCGCGACAGTTAACGAAGCTAAATACCTAGGTGTCACATTTTCTTTACACTTTCCATGGAATCGTCACCTTCAATGCATAACCCAGAAGGCAGGCAGCGTTATGAACTTTATTAAAAGAAACTTCAAACAAGCCGCACAGAACGTTAGGTAAACACTTTATGTTACCAATGTCCGGCCTATTCCTGAATATCTGTATTGTGTGGGACCCTCCCACACAGCATCTCATTAATAGTATAGAAGCCATTCAGAATCGTGTCGCCCGCTTTGTAACTAGTTACCAATTTCCCAGCAGCATCTCCGATATAAAACGTCAAATTAACTGGGAGGACCTTTCCCTGCGGCGTGAACGATTTCGCCTTTTACTCTTGCGGGACGTACTGTACAACCAAACACCGTTAGTTAAAAGTAGTTATTTACAGCCACCGAGTTATGTATCTGAGCGGTGAGATCACAGCCTAAAGATTAAAGAAATTTTGCGCGCACATCTGTTTATAAGAAGTCGTTTTTTCCGTACACTATCAGTAAATGGAACCGACTGCGTCCTGACAATGTTGAAACTGCTGATCGTGCAAAGTTTGTCGATGCACTTAGTCATTACGCGTAGCTTTCTCCATTTCCCCCCTTTCGTGTCCACTGATTGATTACCCGTATTTGTTGCGTGTGTTTATTTATTACTTTGGAGCCATTATTGATTGCCAGTGTTTGTTTTTTGTTTCTTGTATTTGTTATTACTGTGATGCTTTGAAATGGGTTTCTATTGTTCCACACTTCTGCAATGCCCATCAGGACGATTTATTTGATTCCTGTATTGTTTTCACTTTAGAACTTCGGGGCTGACAAGTGTTCCAGTTTTTTACCTTGTCTCCCCTACTGTAATGCCCACCAGGGTGATATGTAAGTACTTGAATAAATAAATGTACGCAGTCATCTACTCTTAGGTTGAACACGCGAATGCGTCGCACGCGCTTTTCGAGATTCCACTGCGTCCATCGCAGCCGTACACCGTAGCGAAGAGGCAGACAACGTGAAGTAGCAGCCTCTAGTCCCTCTACGCATAAGCCACTTTGCCTCGATGTGTGTCTGCGCATCGAAGCGAAGTGGCAGACAATGTGAAGCTGCAGCTCCTAGCCCTCCATGCACAAGCCATCTAGCCTCAGCGCACGGCTGTGCACCGTAGTAAGGAGGCAAAGGGCGTTAAGCAGCAGCTCCAGGTCCCTCTACACATCAGCCATTTTGCCTCGATGCGCATCTCCACACCGTAACAAACAGACAGACGAGACACAGCAGCTCCTGGTTCTTCTACGCATAAACCACTTTGCCTCGATACGCATCTGCACACCGGAGCGAAGAGGCAGATGAGGTGCACAGCAGCTCCTGGTCCCTCTATACATTAGCCAATTTGCCTCAATGCGCGTCTGCACACCGGAGCAAATAGGCAGATGACGTGAAGCTGAAGCTACCGGTCCCTCTAATCACAAGCCACTTAGCTTTGATGCACGGCTGCGACGGATGCCATGACATTTTGCAAAGCGCATGTCGCATATTGACATATTCAAGGTACGATTGGACGACCATTAAATTTAAAATACTAGCTATTTACTTAAAGGGACAATGAAAAATTTGCTGTATAACAATTGTTTAAGCCAGTGCTACATCTTGCATGTAAACAAGCTAGAAACATTACTGTCCAAGGGAAGTCCTGTCTGTTTAAAATCTTATGATGCTCAATCAACTTCAGCACTGACAATCATGATTCAATATTAATAATGAAGATAATGATTCAATACTCACTTTTAGCCATGTTAAAGAAATGATAATGCGAAGGGATGTTGCTGTTTTCACCAAGGATGACAGTTTAGCAAGTGGAACTTTTGCCCACATGCTCAAAGTGCTGCTTCAAGTTGGTCTACGAAATCGGCTACTGCAAATGGCAACTGAAACAATTTAATAAAGCCACATGTTAGTCTTCAATCAGCAAAGCATTGTCATAGAGAAGCAGAACAAAAACACTTTCACAACACTAAAAGCACGAACTGCACAGCTGTTTGTAGGATGACTAGGTACAGGTTTTTTGTGTAGCAAGCCACATGTTCGCCTTCAATAAAAAAAGCATTCCTACACAGAATTAGAACAGAAGAACTTTCACAACACTCTAAAAGTATCAATTGCACAACTGCTTGTAAGATGACCAGTTACAGGTTTCTGCTGTAGCCCACATCATGTGTCCAGCGGCTATCAGAAGCCTTGCATGTGAGCATAATGCCGTAGATTCAACTTATGGCTATCAATGTAATAACAAGCATGGGTTTAAAACTGCTTCAGTATGATAAACTAAGAGCTTGATAAGAGATTCCAGTGCGAGACGTAAGCTCAGTATCATGCACTATAAGGTGCTGCAACGCTCTAATGTAGCTTTGGCATTATCTCGCTATCAATAATGCAGTGAAGTTCTGAGGAGCCTCTGAATATCTGTAAGGACAGAGCAATAACAATTGTTTTTCTTTTTCTTAGATCACGCTTTTTTTTTGTTTTTTTTTTTAGAGCCTGTGACTTGCATGACCTGCTGTTATACCTGATTCGAATAAAAGAAGGCGCTGCAGTCACCAAAGCTCACAGCCCAACTGTTTCACGGTGGCGGCATGTCAAATTCGTGCCAGAACAACGCAGAACAGGATCAAGAAAAAGACAAGCACTGATTATTTATTTTATTTCTTGTCTCGTATCTCCTTCTTGTCCGGTTGTTCTGCGCTGCTCGGTCACATATACATAATCAACATGCCCAAGGTGCTGTTCTGGTTTGTCAAAGCTGAAGGAGAGCAGTAAACCTGTAGTTATTTCACAGCTACTGCACAGTGCCTACAGCCACTCCTTCTATAAACTGCAGTTGCCGTAAAGCTCAAGACATAAAGATCAGCGGCTAGCAATTAAAAAAAAACCGCCCTCGGGACGTTTCCATAAGTGTTGGCAAGTCGCATGGTAGGCTCGAGTGCAAAATATTTCCCTATAGTTCTTACAACTCAGCACACTGCGCATGATTTACAAATTACTCTTGATTCAAAGTTCAGGCAGGCAGTTCTCTATCAAAGAAAGAGAAGCTGAGCGGCTAATTGGCGCAGCGTCCAGCAATGCCGTAAACGGTGACCCTCTCGACATGGCGCTGCACTTTATTTAGCCGGCGCGGAGCCATCCTTTCAGTCTCGCCTAAAACAGTCAACCGTTCGGCTGCTGTAGCTGTACAGAGCTGTTTCCTTAAAGTGCAATACGTTTAAGCAGCACCGCCTGCAATGTGTTGGTGCATCGACAAGTTCCACTAAAGAAACAAAAGTTCGGTGAAATACTTTGGGATCGGCGAATGAACAAAGTGTGCCAGCCGCACCAAACCACAACAAAAACAATGCTAGCAGTGCATAACAGCCGTAGTTATTTGTAACTGAGCAGAAAATGCAGAACGTAGAAGCCTGAATCAGTGACGCCTGAAGAACAGCACCTGCAGCGCTGACAGTAGCGTTGCGCCCTATACCGATACATGTTTTACGCGCGCGCGAAATATTTGCAAGCGCGCTTTTGCATGCGTAGACCTTTTTTTGATTTTCTGTTCGTTTGAAACATCTTCAATACAATTTGAAGTGTGCGGAAGTTGCCTGCAAGCGGCTGCTCCGCTGGCTCGAGGGGAGTGATCTCGGAGGCCATGCTGCTAGAGAATAACTTCATGACGTGGGCGCGAGGCGGAGCTACAATTACGCCCTATTAGGAAAGGGGGTGGGAGAGGATATGGCGGGAGGCAAACTCCCAACTTTGCAGCCACGGTAAACTCAAGGAGGCACTGTCTGAAGGGATCATTTATAATCAAACCTGTCCGGTGGATTGGCTTGGCTCATTTCAGATTTTTCGAGGGTAGGTTCGGTTTCGTTCTTTTTGAGCTCGCTGCTTGCGCGTCTACAAAGCCCAAGATTAAATTTTCACCGAAGCATCATGATTAAAAAAATTTTTTATGATCATTGCACTTTTCGTCAAAAAACTTTAAAGAACTCAACGATGAAAGACACGCAAAGTAAAAAACATTGTCTAATGGAAAGTTTTCTATCGCAATGATTTGGTCTGGCATCACATAATGCAGATTTGACAGCATTACTGATTTATACGCAGTTCGGACGAGCACAACCACAAACTATATCATAGCCAGTGGCGGACGCACGGCGGCTGTGTCCTGCTCGACTATACGACTATACAAGCTCGACTATCCGCTTGCGTACGTACGCCGCAACTCCGGCGGGCGTCTGAAGTCGGCCGCAACTGGGCGGCTGAGTTCAGACGTCCATCGTAATTCAGAGGCCATTTGGGAAGTGACAAGCGAAGCTAGATGGTGGTCGTTGCTTTCCAGCAAACACCAATAATACTTAGCGCACGTGGCTACTACTGTGTTCCTATCGACAGTGAACATTTCCCCTGAAGTCAAGGATCATCTGCGCCACCGCCACCCATGCTGAGCTGAAAATAGGGATTTTTCATTCGATGAAGGATACGCAGCACCGCCATGGTAGCAAGAGTAAATGGTAGCGAAACGCCCATATAAGCCTGCGGGTCGACTCTGAGCGAGGCTTCAGTTGCTTTGCGCCCACTGCAAACTTTGCGGCAAAGCAAACAAGTGACGTTGTGACGTCACAAAAGCTCGTGACGTCACAGAGACGTACCATTAGCGGGAAACTTGATTTTTTTACTTTTGAGCGAAAAACAAGGGCAATGACTGTCACCCGTTAATAATTAGGATTATTAACGATGCACCCTTAACGGTGCGCACACTCCCAGACACCCTTAGAGTGAGTGGGGGTAGCTGCTCCGGTCGCAAAGGAGATGCCGTCGACCTGCGGGGCAAGCTCAGCCGGAATTCAACTACCTTGTAGTGACAGAAGAGGGGTGGCCGTTTGGTGCCCAGCTTTCGCCGGTTCAAGCCGGAGTAAGGGTTGGAGTCAGAAGTAACAAACAAAAAAAACATTATATTCAACAAGAGACGATATAGAGGAATACACAAACACTAATATGGCAAAGACGAGAGGTTCACAGAAAAACAAACGCTAAGTATGCAATTACACAGGTATTCAATAACACAGAGGCTTTACGACACAGAACAAACACGAGAGTCAAATAAACAAACACCAAATTGTTCACCGGGCACTGTTGCAGTCCGACGCCTCGAAAGTCACGATGTGGCCGCCATGCAAGACGAGCGCCGCTCCCTCGCAGGTCCGTGGGCTTGCCAGCAGCGGGTGATCCCCGGGAGTCCAGCCGAAGCACTAGCGGGCACGCCGCAATCGCTGACTGACTGACTACACAAGCAAGGTATATGTACTTGGTAGCGAAGGCTTCATAGACGCCCATACGTACAAAACATGGTGGCTCACGGGCTCCAGCGACCAATGAAAATTGGGGGGCCATGACGTCAAATGACGTCACGTATACATTCACTTTGACGCGAATTATAAACAAGTTTTATAACAAAAAACCGCCGCGTTGCATTGACGAGCCTGCAGCTTTTGAAGGTTGTTGCCTTTCAGCGTGCGCAAACCTTTGCCATCTAAAAGAACTCGAGTTTCTGTTGTTTACGCCCTTGTTTATAAGCAGTTGCTCCAGCACAATGAAAGTGGTTGGCAAAAGTAGCGGTATAGAAAGGCATGAACACTTCCAAATAGAGACCACGCATGCAAGTACTTTGGCCATTTACTTTGTCCCTCACCACTGTAAGGTGCGATCCAGAAACACTGGTGCAACGGGGCAGTCGTACCCAGTTCGCAACAGAGTGTACCAAGTTAACAATTATGGTTTTCATATTCATGGTTTATTGCATCAACCAATAAAATACAGCAACAAATCACAACAATAGAAATGCATATCGCAGACAGCGCAAACAGTAGCGCTGTTTAAGCGGGCTAATCATCTCAATATGATCACAGTCGAGGCATGGAAAAGGTTTGAAGTGCCTGCCACAAAACATCACCAGGTAGGAAACATGCATGTACAGAAAGCAAAGCTATGACAGCTGCACTTGAAATAAAAATGTCATGAATTAGTAGGTGCATCAAAACATACGTGGAGCATAAAGCCAGGGATCACTCTTCACATTTAAATGCTTCGGCAGAATGTATACAGCAGTTTTCAGGGTGATTTCAAGGTTGCACCAGTACAGACAGCTTTAGCATCAACAAATGTGCTTAACAGTGGAGCATTAGAGCATACATTGAGTCTGTGTGCGACCTCCAGATCTGCTCACCGGTGAAAGTCAGCCGGGAAGCGGTCAGACGCCGACGGTTGAGTCCACGCTGTCGCAACGTGCCGCAGAGCATCGCTTCCTCACTTTGTGCGGGCTCATCTTGCGATAAAACGCTTAGCGCAATACACTGCTGCAAAAAGACTTCGCTCTGCCCGCACGACGAAGGGGACGAAACCAGGAAAAAAAAACACGGCTGCAGGGGGATATTAAATCTCACCAAACGGCGGCAAAGCAGCGACCAGCAAGGACGTCGAAATCTTCGCAAAATGGACGTTTTCAGACTAGCGAACTAAATTACGCTTCCCCGGGCGCACCAAGGCCCGCACCAAAGCAGACGAGCAGCAGACAGCGATAAGAAACCGCTGTGTGCTTCGTAAGCTTCGTTATCTCCGTTGCCTTGGTTACCTCTGGCAGCGCCTCCTGACCGATGCAACATCAAGGGGGTGGGGCGATAAGAATGCTGCAAGATTTTAAAAAAATTAAGAATGTATTTATAAAATACCTTACCTCATTCACAAGCGAAGCTATCACAATATCTATTCTTGTTGTGTTGATTGATACTTTTTAATTTGTAGTAGTATAATTCTTAATCTGAGTGGTTGGCCCCCCGACCTGTGGTTATGCTGCGGTACCGCTGAACCGCTTTTGGGCCCAGCCTTCGCCACCATTCTACTTCCGCCATGACACATGCGACGCGGCCTCCTAAATAGGGCGCGCCGCGTCTGTCTGTTAAGACGCGCCAAAGCTAGCGCGCGCACACACTTAGCTTCGCTGGTTAGAGCGCTCCTTTTCCTCCAGTCGAGCCGCGCGTCGTCATTGGCTAGGACCCGTAGAAATTTCTGCAAACCTCTGGCATCTTCCAGACTGATGAGTCACCGTCATCGCCGGGTGTGAGAAAGAGGGCGACGGCGACGCGTACAAAGCTACGCACTCTCTCGCGCGGGGAAGGAGGTTTTTCTCGAACTTTGCATGAGGCGCCGCGCGGGCCTCGCGCCGCGCCGGCTTGATAAAAATGTGCGCCGATTTCGTGACAATGACGACGGAGGCAGAACGATGCTCAGATAAGGCGGAAAAATGAAAATCGTAACTGCTGTTCAGCCAACATTACTTGACAAGGATATTTAGTGTCAAGGTTTACGTTGACTAAAATGATGCGGCATTTTCAACCGCCTTATCTTGGCATGGTTCTGGCTCCATCGTTGTAAGCCTAGTGTTTCATCGCGCGTCATGTAAACGCATTCTGAGGCTTATTCGGGCAAGTTTATGAACACCAAAGGCGTTCAAGTGAATTCGGCAAGCACATGGATAGCATCTCATTGCTTGAGGGATTACACTAAGGGCATAAATGAGTGAAGTTGTGCTGCATAGAAAGCCAGGCTTTATTAATTCACGTTTACTTACATAGACGCATCACGACAATGCAAATCTTGAACTGTAGGAAGGCGACTACCCTTCATTCGTCTGTCATGGTCTTCATGTAATCCTCGTGATAACAAAATGACCTGAGCGTAGGTCTGAAATGAGAGGCGGTAAGAATAAAACAGTAAGAGATTTTGCGACCAAGCAAAGTACATATCAGTGTCAAAGACCCCCCTTCCCTAAAAAGAAAAAAGAAACGAACGGCCTGTCGGTCCCGCTAGCGTTAGAACACCCCGCTGTAAGATCTTACATAATAAATTCAAATGAGGACTGTTACTGTTTAGAAGGTAATGCGCCTGAGAAGTGAAGTTAACTCCGGTACGTGCAGCTTCGCACCCTACAGCTAAAATCTCGCCATGTTCGCGATTCCATTGTTTTACTCGCGCTTCTTTGTCGCTGCGAGGAGTCCAATGTGAGGCTAAAAATTAGCATATTCAGCATTTCACATATCCATGAGAAAGATTCCCGGACAAAACGAACCTCTGGGATACCAGCTAGAAATAATTCGTCGATCGTTGGGGCAGGAATGCGACGAGTAAGCAAAACACGCAGCAAAGGGAGCGGCCCAAAGGCTTTGCGGAATGCTACACGCGTCTTGAGGGCAACAAAATTTCTCCTTCACCATTCAGTTAAAATAGATGGAGCGAGACACCGTTCGTGCAGAGGTGTATCCGTAGAAGCCACCACTTTTGCGACGTTCCTGGGAGGCCGAGCTGACGGGGCCGCCGAGCGGTGACGCAGCATTGTTTCATCGTCCGAAAATGCGCACACGAAGCGGCAATTAGTTTCTAAACGAATACGCAGTCTTCGTCTTCCTGTAAAGCTCCACCACGACCAGCAAAACGAAATACTGATTGTTTGACACAGACAATCCACTTGGAACGCAGACGCTTGCAAAAGGCAGCACGCAACGTTGAACGTTGAACCGGGGCCGATAACACACCCACCATGGTTGAAAGAGTAAATGGTAGCGTAACGCCCACAGAAACCTGCGTGTCGACTCTGAGCGAGGACGAACGGACGGATGGATGGATGGACGGATGGATATGGATGGAAATGGATGGACGGGATGGTAGCATTTGCTATCATGCTCGTTGTTTTCCTATATCTTAAGTATTGTATTAGTTTGGATAACTATACCACCATCCCATTTATTGAACTATTGGTTCAACATTACTAACATTATGTCACTTTTCTACTTTTAAGCCACCAATCTTCCAATCGTTTTTTGCTACATTCCACCACCGGTTCATTCACCCGACCACTGATATACCTAAACCTCAGGGCCTCAGGAAGAGTGACTGCGCCAGCATCGACATCCGTATGGATACCATCACATTCGAGTGTAAAATGTTCAATTGTGTCCATGGATTTACCACGTAGTGCAAGTTATGTTTGCGGGCTTCGCACGGAAGCGAGATTCCGAAGGGACGGCCAAGGTCAAGGGGCAGCTTGACGCGGGCAGATTTATGACGGTCGCGCGGGCGACCGCTTCTCGGAAGTGAGCCCAGAACACATGGCAGCGGGCGACGCCACGGGCTCTCTCCGTCCCGTGCCGCGAGGGAGGCAGATCAGTGCAGTTAGAGCGCACAGCATAAGCGCGTGGTTGTGAGTTCGGTGCTAACTGCGGTGTCTCCCGGTTCGAGTGGAGAGGGCGCGGAGGCCATAAATCCCGAAACGCGGCGTAACACGGACCTGAGGAGAACGCGCTGTTGACATGTCTTCCCGAGAAGACGCCTGTGTGTCCCTTTGAATCCGCCGCCCGCGCGCAACCGACCAAGAGCAGGGATCGGAATGTTTGGACCTAAGGTTTGCGCGTGTGTGTTTTTATGTATTTTCGGAAGTGTAACCGTTGACGCCGTTTGTCTTTGCGACTGCTTGGCGCCGCTTGCGTGGCAGGATTTTGGAGAGGGAAAAGTTGCAGATGTATGTGTTTGTGTGCGCAACCACTCGCCGCTTAGTGCGTGCTTTGTGTGTGTTTTATTGGACATGCGTAGGAGAGGGTATATGTGGCACAATGATTGGCCAGCCCATTTTAAAGGACTGCATGTTATTGGCCACAGAGTGGCGTACGTTGATTGGTCAACGGACAAAACTGGAATTTTTGGGTAACGCTAAGAAAGCGAGTGTTGGACAGTTGGGCTTGGAAGAGAGTTGGGCTCGGACGAGAGTCGAGGGCAGACGGGTTGTTCGAGAGGGAGGCTAGGCTGACGGAGGTCTCAAGGGACTCTGGCCTAAAGTGTAGCAGGAGGCCAAGGCCTGATTCTGCTAGCCTCTGACCTCAGATCGTTCACCAGTCGCAGTTAGCCCTCTACGTTTGATGTCGCATCCGACGACATTTGTGTAAATACGCCAATTGTAAAAAGTGTAAATAAACGTGTACAGTCCGAGAAGAGAAGCAGTCATCTCCGCACCGCAATGTGTCACTGAGCCACGGACGCAGCGGTGGTCACCAACACCACTCGGTACGAGCGAAGGCAGCAGGAGAAACAGCAAGAACACCTGCTGGACAGGGAAGCCCATCATTCCCCAAGCCTTCGCACTTTTTAGTTTAACTGTGCACATGTGTCATCTTCTTGCCCAAATTTCGTTTTGTAGCTGCGTATTCTATGGCACCCTGATCTAGTTTAAAAAAGTACGGCACTGCCTCTTGAGTTACCAAAGGAAGCTTCCTTCCTGATTTACTTGTTCCTTTTTCAGTATAGTTCTGCACTGTTTCTTTTGCGTAGAATTTATCCAATTTTTACCTTGTGTGTTTTTCATCTGTTGCTTAACGCTCTTTATTACTTCGTCCTTGTGACCAGCATACTTACTGGTTAGTTTCCTAGTTCTTTTCATCCACTGAGAGTGAACGCTTTTTAGGTATAGGTGTTTAAATACTTTAGCTGGCCACCTGTTACTGTCCGATTTCCTCGGACGTTTCTCATATAATATTCTACTCTGAGCTTCCCGTATTTCGAAAGATGTCAAGCCCATATCTCCCTGTACCGCCTCATTTGTGGTTTTGCCGTGGGCACCTAGTGCTAATCGTCCGACGGCTCTCTGATTTACTTCTAACGTCGACTCTATCTCAGCTTTTAGGCACTAAACCGCGTTTCGGAAAGTAAGCCCGGACACCATAATTATTTTCCAAATGTCCCTCAGCACCTGATATCTGTTAAATCCCCACAATGCCTTATTTTATTATCCCGGCATTTGTTCGCCCTTTTGCCCTATGTGATTGCTCATGCTGCTCAATGTATGCTAATTCTTCGTTCACTCACACCCCAAGATATTTATATTCTGCCACACTGGGTATTTCATGGCCTTGTATTTTAGGACCCTGATCTGTCTAGCAGTTTAAAATCATCAGACCCAACCTAACTGCGCTAAACTTAAACCTAGAGCGTACCCTTCGTCTCCACAATAATAAACTAGAGTCTGCAAGTCTTCCTCGCTATCTGCAAATAGCACAATATCGTCTGCATACATTAAACCGGCGATGCCCTCATCTACGACTTTTGCGCCTAATCATCATCACCATCATAATCAGCCTGATTACACCCACTGCAGGGCGAAGGCCTCTCCCATATTTCTCCACTTAACCCGGTTCTGTGCTAGCTGCATCCACTTGACCCCTGCGAACTTCTTAATCTCATCCGCCCACCTAACTTTCTGCCGCCCCCTGCTACGCTTTCCTTCCCTTGGAATCCAGTTTGTTACCCTCAGCGACCATCGGTTATCCTCTCTTCGCACTACATGTCCTGCCAATGTCCATTTCTTCTTCTTAACTTCTACTAGAATGTCGGTAACTTGAGTTATTTTTCTGACCCACTCTGCACGTTTTCTATCTCTTAATGTTACCCCTACCATTTTTCGTTCCATAGCCATCTGGGTTGTCCTCAACTTAACTAGAACTCTCTTGATTAACCTCCACGTTTAAGTCCCATAGGTGAGTACAGGCAAGATGCAACTGTAGTATACTTTCCTCTTGAGCGATACCGGTAAGCTGCTAGTCATAATCTGCGAGTGCTTGCCAAATGCGCTCCATCCCAATCGTATTCTTCTTGTTATTTCCTTTTCGTGGTCCGGATCTGCGGTTACTACCTGTCTTAAGTAGACATATTCGCCTACTACTTCCAGTATTTCGCTACCTAATGTAAACTGCTGTTCCTTCCCGAGGCTCTTGAACATTACCTTAGTCTTCTGCATATTGAGTTTCAAGCCTACCTTTCTACTTTTCCTGTCTAGGTCATCAATCATTATTTGCAGTTCATCCCCCGAGTTGCTTAGCAAGGCAATGTCATCAGCAAATTGCAGATAACTGAGGTATTCTCCATCTACTCTTATCCCTAACTGCTCCCATTCCAAGTCTCTGAATACTTCCTCTAAACAAGCTCTGAATTGTACTGGGGAGATTGTGTCTCCTTGCCTAACACCTTTCTTTATGGGAATTTTGTTACTTTCTTTATGCAGAACTATGGTTGCTGTGCAGCCACTGTATATATCTTCCAGCACTTTCACGTACGGCTCGTCTACCCCCTGATTTCGAAATGCCTGCATCACCGCCGAGGTTTCAACTGAGTCAAATACTTTTTCGTAATCAATGAATGCTATGTATAAGGGCTGGTTATATTCCGAGACTTTTTCTATCACCTGATTGATGGTATGGATATGATCGATAGTAGAGTACCATTTCCGAAACCCTGCTTGATCATTTGCTTGATCGCAGTCTAAGGTTGTCCTGAATCTATTAGCGATTACCTTAGTAAATACCTTATACGTAACAAATAGTAAGCTGATTGGTCTGCAATTTTTAAGGTCCTTAGAGTCCCCTTTCTTGTGAATGAGGATAATGTTTGCATTCTTCCATGGTTCCGGTACCGTCGATGACACCAGGCACTGCGTATACCGGGTGGGCAGTTTTTCTAGCACGATATCCCCCCCGTCCTTCAGCCCCGTCCTTCAGCGATATCCCCCCCGTCCGTCCCTAATCAAATCTTTCGTCTCCTTAGACAGCTTGCCGGTATCCTCTCTAACTATCCTACCGCCTACTTCTACCGCGCACTCAGTAATGATATCTCTGAAATTATTGTTCCTTGCCTCTAGGGTAATGTCGCCATCCTCAGTTAGAGCTGAAAACCTATTCTGTAGCGAGATCCTGAACTCTTCTGCCCTCCCCCTCACCGCTAATTCATTGATGGGTTTCTTTCCTACTAATCTGTTGCGTTCCTTCTTCAGATTTAGGCTAATTCGGGACCTCACCATCCTGTGGTCACTGCATCGCACTTTCCTAATTACCTCTACATCTTGCATAATGGCGGGGGTTGAACACATTATGAAGTCGATTTCATTTTTAGTCTCTCCGTTAGGACTTTTCCATGTCCATTTCCGGTTTTTCCGTTTGCTGAAGAAGGTATTCATGATTCGTAAGGTATTGCGCTCTGCAAACTCAACCAGTAACTCCCCCCTATTATTCCTAGAACCAATGCTATAGTCACCTGCTGCCTTGTCTCCTGCCTGCTCTTTCGCTACCTTGGCATTGAAGTCGCCCATTAGTACAGTATATTGCGTCTTTACTTTTCGCATTGCCGATTCTACATCTTCATAGAAGCTTTCAACTGCCTGGTCATCATAACTACATGTAGGTGCATAGGCCTGTACAACCTCCAGTTTATACCGCTTATTAGGCCTAATTACGATGCCTGCAAGCCTCTCATTAATACTGTAGAATTCATCTATATTACCCGCTATATACTTATTGACAAGGAAATCTACTAGTTGTCGCCTCTCTGGTAAGCCTCGATAACACAGTACATGCCCATCCTTCCGTACAGTATATGCCTCATTCGGCCTCCTAGCCTCACTAAGCCCTATGACATCCCATTTCAACCCCTCTAGTTCCTCTAACAGCACTGCTAAGCTAGCTTCACTAGCTAGGGTTCTAGCATTAAACGTTGCCAGGGTCAGTTTCCAATGGCGGCCTGTCCAGCGGAGCCAGGCTTTCTTAGCACCCCCTGCTGCGTCACAGGTCTGACCTCCGCCGGGGTCAGTTGTTCCGCAGCCGCTGGTGACTGAGGGCCGGGGTTTTATGGAGCTTATCATAGTAGGTTGCGGCCAATTACTGCACCAGGGTGGCCAACTCCTGCTCTGGTGAGGAAGTGAGTTGCCGGAGGTGTTCACCGGCATCAGGTCGCACCCCAAACCTATTTATGCAATTCCATCGACACGCGGATTTTTTTTTTT
>JAJIZL010033759.1:66073-77190 GCA_023969395.1 Amblyomma maculatum
TTCCTTCCCGAGGCTCTTGAACATTACCTTAGTCTTCTGCATATTGATTTTCAAGCCTACCTTTCTACTTTTCCTGTCTAGGTCATCAATCATTATTTGCACTTCATCCCCTGAGTTGCTTAGCAAGGCAATGTCATCAGCAAATCGCAGATTACTGAGGTATTCTCCGTCTACCCTTATCCCTAACTGCTCCCATTCCAAGTCTCTGAATACTTCCTCTAAACAAGCTGTGAATAGTACTGGGGAGATTGTGTCTCCTTGCCTAACACCTTACTTTATGGGAATTTTGTTACTTTCTCTATGCAGAACTATGGTTGCTGTGCAGCCACTATATATATCTGCCAGCACTTTCACGTAGGGCTCGTCTACCCCATGATTTCGCAATGCCTGCATCACCGCCGAGGTTTCAACTGAGTCAAATGCTTTTTCGTAATCAATGAATGCTATGTATAAGGGCTGGTTATATTCCGAGCATTTTTCTATCACCTGATTGATGGTATGGATATGATCGATAGTGGAGTACCGTTTCCGAAACCCTGCTTGATCCTTTGCTTGATTGCAGTCTAAGGTAGTCCTGATTCTATAAGCGATTACCCTAGTAAATACCTTATACGTAACAGGCAGTAAGCTGATTGGTCTGTAATTTTTAAGGTCCTTAGAGTCCCCTTTCTTCTGAATGAGGATAATGTTTGCATTCTTCCATGGTTCCGGTTCCGTCGATGACACCAGGCACTGCGTATACAGGGTGGCCAGTTTTTCTAGCACAATATCCCCCCCGTCCTTCAGCAAATCTGTAGTTATCTGATCCTCTTCAGCTGATTTCCACCTTTTCATAGTTTCTAGTGCTTTCTTGACCGCGTCCTTCGTCACTGGTGGGACGTCTGACTGTTTTTCCCTACCGTCAATCTCATTACGGTTCTGACTACTTTGGCTACTGTAGAGATCTGTATAGAACTCCTCGGCTACTTTGACTATCTTTTCCATATTAGTGATGACGTTGCCCGCCTTGTCCCTTATTGCATACATCTGGTTTTTCCCTATACCAAATTTCTTCTTTACCGCTTTAAGGCTTCCCCCGTTCTTTACAGCATGCTCAATTTTCTCCATGTTATACTTCCTTATATCGGCCACCTTGCGCTTATTGATTAGCTTTGATATCTCGGCCAATTCGATCTGGTCTGTTGGATTGGAAGCTTTCATACTCTGGCGTTTCTTAATCAAATCTTTCGTCTCCTTAGACAGCTTGCCGGTATCCTCTCTAACTATCCTACCGCCTACTTCTACCGCGCACTCAGTAATGATATCTCTGAAATTATTGTTCCTTGCCTCTAGGGTAACGTCGCCATCCTCAGTTAGAGCTGAAAACCTATTATGTAGCGAGATCCTGAACTCTTCTGCCCTCCCCCTCACCGCTAATTCGTTAATGGGTTTCTTTCTTACTAATCTGTTGCGTTCCTTCTTCAGATTGAGGCTAATTCGGGACCTCGCCATCCTGTGGTCACTGCATCGCACTTTCCCGATTACCTCTACATCTTGCATAATGGCGGGGGTTGAACACATTATGAAGTCGATTTCATTTTTAGACTCTCCGTTAGGACTTTTCCGTGTCCATTTCCGGTTCTTCCGTTTGCTGAAGAAGGTATTCATGATTCGTAAGTTATTGCGCTCTGCAAACTCAACTAGTAACTCCCCCCTGCTATTCCTAGAACCAATGCCATAGTCACCTACTGCCTTGTCTCCTGCCTGTTTTTTCCCTACCTTGGCATTGAAGTCGCCCATTAGTACAGTATACTGCGTCTTTACTTTTCGCATTGCCGATTCTACATCTTCATAGAAGCTTTCAACTGCCTGGTCATCATAACTACATGTAGGTGCATAGGCCTGTACAACCTTCAGTTTATACCGCTTATTAAGCCTAATTACGATGCCTGCAACCCTCTCAATAATACTATAGAATTCATCTATATTACCCGCTATATACTTATTGACAAGGAAACCTACTCCTAGTTGTCGCCTCTCTGGTAAGCCTCGATAACACAGTACATGCCCATCCTTCAGTACAGTATATGCCTCATTCAGCCTCCTAGCCTCACTAAGCCCTATGACATCCCATTTCATGCCCTCTAGTTCCTCTAACAGCACTGCTAAGCTAGCTTTACTAGCTAGGGTTCTAGCATTAAACGTTGCCAGGGTCAGTTTCCATTGGCGGCCTCTCCAGCGGAGCCAGGCTTTCTTAGCGCCCCCTGCTGCGTTACAGGTCTGACCGTCGCCGCGGTCAGTTGTTCCGCAGCCGCTGGTGACTGAGGGCCGGGGTTTTATGGAGCTTGTTACATTCGAGTATTACATTCGTGTATAATATGGTCAATTGTTTCACTGGAGTTACCACATACAGCACATGCGTGATCTTCATTGTTAAATTTCTTTTTGTAGCTGCGTGTTCTAAGGCACCCTGATCTATCTTCAAAACGTAGGGCACTGCCTATTGAGTTATCAAAGAAAGCTTCCTTCCTGATCTGCCTTTTCCACTTTTGGTATAATTCCGCACTCTGTTTCTTTTCCATCGAATTTATCCAATTTTTACCTTCTGTGTTTTTCACCTGTTGCTTAACGCTCTTTATTTCTTCGTCCTTGTGACCGGCATACTTACTGGTTAGTTTCCTGGTTCTTTTCCTCCATTGTGAGTCAGCGCTGTTTAGGCATAGGTATTTAAATACTTTAGCTGCACATCTGTTACTGTCCAATTTCCTCATGCGTTCCTCATATAATATTTTACTCTGAGCTTCCCGTACTTCAAACGATGTCCAGCCCATATCTCCCTCTACCGCCTCATTTGTGATTTTGCCGTGGGCCCCTAGTGCTAATCGTCCGACGGCTCTCTTATTTATTTCTGATGTCGACTGTAGCTCTGATTTTAGGCGCAAAACCACATCTCCGAAAGTAAGCCCGGGCACCACAATTCCTTTCCAAATACCCCTCAAAGCCTTATACCTGTTGTATCCCCATAATGCCCTTGCTTCATTATCCAGGCATTTCTTCGCCCTTTGGCCTTAAGCGATTGCTCATGTTTTCCAATGTATGCCAATCCTTCGTTTACCCATACCCCGAGATATTTACATTCTGCTACTCTCGGTATTTCATGGCCTTATATTCTAAGACCCTGATCAGTTGAGCCGTTGAAAATTATCAGACCCAACTTAACTGCGCTAAAACGGAAGCCTAGAGCGTCCCCTTCGTCTCCGCAATACTTAACTAGAGTTGGCAATTCTTCCAGACTCTCAGCTGGCAGTACAATATCGTCTGCATACATCAAAATGGGGAGGCGCTGCTCTACCGCATTTCCACTTAATCTATATGACAGGCTAAAACCTAGGTTACTTTCTTGTATCTTCCGTTCTAGGTTTATCGTATAAAGCATGAACAGCAGCGGGGATAGCCCGCAGTGATTTTCGCGCGCGCACGCGGCGTGTACAGGAGTGTTTTTGTTTGTTTCGCGGTTCCTTTGAGCTTTTGCTTACCTATATGCTTCTTGCAAAATAAATATGAACAGTCTATAACCCCACGCTTCATTAAAAAAATATATATATACTTGTCCGTATCGAGCATTCCATGCTTGGATAAGGACATCATACATCGCGGTCTTCGGCGCTTGAGATCCTTTGACATCAGTTCAGTCAGTTCAGTCGTTCAGTCGTGTCCGACTCTTCGTGACCCTATAGACCATGTCACGCCACGCTTTCCGGTCTCTCACTATCTTCCTAACATTACATAACTTCATCTGCAGTGCCTCGAGGATGCCATCTAACCATCGCGTTCGCTGCCTACCCCTTCTTCGGCGACCGTCAACCTTTCCCAACAGCAAATCTTTCTCCAGCGACTCCTCTCTTCTCATCAGGTGACCAAAGTAACTGAGCTTTAACTTTAGAATTTGACCCTGCAATGAGCAGTCAGGGTTTATGGTCGACAATATCGACTGATTTTGTCTTCTGGCAGTCCAAGGAACTCTCAAGAGTCTTCGCCAGCACCACAATTCAAACGCGTCAATTCTTCGGCGGTCAGCCTTTTTCATAGTCCAACTCCCGCATCCATACATCACAGCTGGAAAGACCATAGCACGAGTTATACGGATCTTGGTTGGCAGACTAATGTCTCTGCTCTTTACTAGGCGGTCAAGGCTAACCATTGCTCTCTTTCCCAGAAGCAGGCGTATCCTAATTTCATGGCTGCAGTCTCCTTCCGAGGTAATCTTGGAGCCCAAGAAGAGAAAATCTGTCACAGCTTCCACTTCTTGTCCATTGATGCTCCAGGACTTGATAGGGCAAGACGCCATGATTTTTGTCTTTTTAATGTTCAGTTTAAGCCCAAACTTCTCACTCTCTTCTTGTACGCGCATCAGAAGTCTCTTGAGTCTTTGACATGCAATGTCTCAAACGAAGTGGTACTGTCGTTACCGCCGTGTCAAAACAAAACAGGTCGTTGCCGTCAATAAATGTTAATGCAAACGCTCAGAAATCGCATATTCCCGTTTTTGTTTGGAATACCGCAGCTACTAAAACATATGCCACCGCAGACTGCTTCACATAGCAGAATGCAGTTTGAACAGACCACTCTATGCCTGCCTCGTATGTATGCACGATAGAGTTGTGTGAGTACTTTTTTTTTTTGCTTTTAAACCTCTGTCGCGGTGTCTCAATGGTAAGGATGCTCGACTGCGGATTTCGAGAACGGGGGATTCTATCACAACCGTTTCGAAAGGCGTTCCTCTGCTGTGAGATATGACTGCACAATAAACAATCCCACGTGGTAAATGTGGTGTTAATAATGAAAAAAAAACGACACCAAAACCAGCCTCTGCAATCATCCGTCATAGCCGATGCCACTTTCATGCGTTAAACCCGGGCCAATATGCACTTCTTTTCTTTTCTTTTTTTGTTGTTGAAGGCTTCTGTGCATTCATAAAAATTTTAGTGAGCACATTTTGCTTTAGAGAAATGCTCGAATGTTTGGGAAACATATTCCCTGCACCTAATTGTTACCCTAAATATTACTATAAATCAATGTACTTTACTGGTAGCCTATCATAATCATTATAATCCCTTTTCGTCCAAGTGCTGTCTTCCGAGCAAACTCGTCATTTCTGACAAGGGGAGTAAAACAGCTTCATGCGGGCTTAAATATCGGTGTTTAGTTCGGGAATAAATACATTTTTATAGTCGCATGATAAGATGGCCTCCATTTCTTTCGGAATAGTTTTATATCCGGCATCTGTTTTGGAAGTAACCCTAATATTTTACTTCGCATAAGATTTAGTCACTGCTAAATAATTAGTGATAAAGAAATTTTCAGCCTGTAAAATCGCTTCCCAGAACATGACAGTGTCCATGCGCAGTTTATAACGATGTCTTCGCAGCGAGTACTTCGTAGCTTGCACTTTAACGTTACGGAAGATTAATCGCTGATTATTGTAAATTCTGTCAAGTGTGTAAAAGTTCTCTCACGCGGTGTAACTTATTCGCAATGCAAAACAAAATAATTACACTACTAATTTACCGTTATATATTAACATCACACACATCACAAATCCCTTATACTTTCCTCGTTTTCAGTAAATCATTTACAGTTAGTGGCGCATACAGTAATACACTTTCACATTCCATGACAGTGGCCGCAAAAAGCATCTCGGCAAATTCAATCCACTCAGCGCTGTACACGTGAACAATCAGCTTTCCTGTGCGGCGACGTTTCCTATATAGTGTCGGCGTGATCTCATTTTTGGGGAATACTTGTGCATGGTTGTCTGGGCTAGAGTTGATGCGCACTCAGTCTAAAGCAACTTAATCCTCGAATCAAGTACAACTAATGAACCAGGCTTTCTCGATTCAATCGAAAGTACTGCAGGTCAGAGCACGAACCTTGTATCTGCGTGGGCTTGAAGTTGAAGATTTCAACGGTAAACCTTTCATACAAAAGGCGGGGGTCTGCATTGGTTCTTGCATTGCGCCTGTTTTAAGCACCATATTTTTAGCCCAGTTTGACAAGCGTATCGACATGTGCATTGACGCAGCTATAATAGCTAAGATTTTCAGATATGTTGACGGCTACTTAGTAGTTATCAGGGCAAGCAAGTTTCAGTGTAGGGAGGCCGTGGTAAAAACAGTGCTTGACGTGTTTGAGGTTTTCTCGAAAGGGCTTCGTTTTACTTTTGAATTGCCAGAGGACACCGGTCTTCAGTTTTTGAATGTGCGTTTGATCTTCAGGGAGGCGAATCTGTGGCCGCGGTCGAAAAAAGAAGTGTTGAGGTATGATTCGGCCCATACGAAATTGCTAAAAAGAGGGATCGTTGTTAATTCTCTACGTGCTGCTCTCGCAAAGTCGTGTGCACATTTTATGACCATCAGCGTGCAGGGCCAGATCGAACGCCTGAAAGCCGCTGGCTACCCGAATGAACTCCTGGCTTCGGTAGCGAATGAGCTGTTGCGGGAAGTGGAGAGTGAGGAACGAGGGCGATCACAACAATCCAGACGCCAGGGAACAAGGCCTGTTGCCGTTCCTTACATTCATGGTTTCTCTCACCGTCTGAAGAAGGTTGCAGGGAAGTGCGGCGTCACGGTCGTCTTCTCTGCTCCTGAAATGTTGTCGCGGCTTTGCCCTAAAGTGAATGGGCAAAGAGTGGCATTGCTGCATGCACGAAGAAGCATAACGCCTGCTTCGTCCCCTGTAGAACGGGGGTAGTCTATAAGATTCCTCTGTCATGTGGGAAAATCTACGTCGGACAGACGGGCAGATCCCAGTCGAAAAAAACTACAGAACTGTGTCGAAAATACGACAAAATATCCTGTAGTTCTCTCGTAACCATCAGATTTTTCTGTAGTTCTGTAGTACTTCTCTGTAGTTCTGTAGTTTTTCTGTAGTATATTTCTGATGTCTGTAGTTCTGTAGCACTTTTCTGTTGTAACTACAGAAATTTCTGATGTTACTACAGCATGTTCTGTTGTCACAACAGGTTTCCCGTCAAAAACCGCACAGAAATTCTGTCGTAACATCAGACAATTTTCTGTAATTTTTTCCGACTGGGATGCATAAACGACAGATTGCGAAAGCACCGAAGAGCAGTAGGATCTCTTGTAAAGAGCAGTCCTTTAGCCTTGCACTGCAGCCGCTGCCCTAGCCCCAACAGTCCATCATGCACCCCTGCGTTGAGCGACACACGTGTGCTGCGCAGCTTTAAGCAGCAGTTGAGCAGGGAGATATTTGAAGCCCTTGAGATTCACAATCAAGGTGATAATTGTGTTAACAGTAGCTCGGTTGTGCTGTCACCCAAAGAGCTGGAATTTTTAAAGAGGAGAATGACACGTGGCCATAGGTGATGAGGCTCTAATCTGTTCGATAATGCAGAGGCGAAGGTTTGGGGGCATGCGCTCAAGTGATGGCGTTGAAAAAATTTTTGTATATAATGATGTTACGTCCATTAAACTATCAGTTGAAGTTCAGCGTTTGTCCCTTGTCTTTCTCCTTTAGTCCTGTCTTTAATTTTACGCTGGCAAAATATGCACTCTACATATCAAGACCAACTAGCCCGTCTTTCTACGTTAACTTGACACTAAATTCGCCGGTCTCACTCGCATGAGACACGCTTAAATTGTTTAAAAGTCGATAAGAAAAACGAAGCTGTCATTAGGCAGGCCCAAGCATTAGGCGCGTGAGCGCGGTACAGCGCAAGAAACGTGCAAAGTAAATCTAGAAGACTGGTGGTTGCGTGCTTTGTTTTCCTAAAATCCGCTCTTCGTCTGCTGCATTGGCGAAATCCTTGGATTTTTTCTTCAATATTGCAGAAATACTGCAGAAGACACGTTTTCATCGCCAACAAACTCGCCGTAAACTCGGAAGCAGACCTACGCGGCGTGCGTTTCTGCGAGCGCCGCCGGCTGCCGATCCACATTACCGGAGTGACGGTGGCGCCACTTCTAGGTCGATCTCGCGGCGAATACCCGAGGTATTTACATTCTGCTACTCTGGCTATTTCATGGCCATGTATTTTAGGATCCTGATCAGTTGAGCCGTTGAAAATCATCAGACCAGGCTTAACTGCGCTAAAACTGAAGTCTATAGCGCCCCCTTCGTCTCCGCAATACTTAACTAGAGTTGGCAATTCTTCCAGACTGTGAGGTAGCAGCACAATATCGTCTGCACACATCAAAGCATACATCATACATCAACTTTCCACCACTCCTGCAGCGCCACCATTGTAGACATCGGTCAGCCCTGCTGCTACTATCACCATATTGCCACTTGCGGAATTTTTCGACAGACTATTCTTGGTCACCCCGCCGGGGTGGCGCAGTGGTTACGGCGCTCGACTACTGTTCCCTAGGACGCGAGATCGAATCCCGGCCTCGGCGGCAGCTTTTCGATGGAGGCGAAAAGCAAGGCGCCCGTGTACTGTGCGATGTCAGTGCACGTTAAAGAACCCCAGGTGGTCGAAATTTCCGGAGTCCTCCACTACGGCGTCTCTCATAGCCTGAGTTGCTTTGGGACGTTAAACCCCACTAAACTAAACTAAACTATTCTTGGTCTCTTTCAGCAGAGCAGTCATTGTCCTCCCTAGGAAGGTTCCTACTAATACTCGCGTATTCCCTTTTAACGTTCCAAGATAGCTCGACTGCACCTGCTCAGGTTGGAATCTCCGGCGATAAGCACTCGGGCATTCTCTCTCTCCCTCTCAACGGCTGACTCCTGTTTCGGGTTATCTGTGTCCTTCTCTCTGGGGATTTCATCCTTCCCGACTTCTTCCTTCTTTCCCGGCTTCTTAGTAGCAACTTCTGAATAGCTCTGCCGGTTCGGCCCTGCCTGACCTACTTTGCCTTCCCTGTCCATGCCAGTGCCGGTCCCAGCCACGTTGCCCACACTGGATTGTCCGTCCTTGCTGCTTCCAATTACAGTGTCGGCCATAATTTCTTCCGTTTCAGGAAGCTGTCCCAGTAGTTTTTCATTTCCTGCTCTTACTATGTCTAGTTTGTTTTCTAAGGCTTCCACACGCCACACTAGACCGACGTTTTCTTGTTCAAACCTGTCCAGGTGCAAACTCAGCAGGCAACATCGCCACAAAAAAGTCAGTGCCTTCCTCTTCCGCTACCGAGTCGAAACGCGTTTCCTTCAGATTAACCTGCGCATCACTATGCGTGCACTTAGCCTTCTTTTGGTTCCACATCTTAAGCCTATACAACTGAACTCTATCTACTACGAGTTGTCAGATTATACAGACTCAAAATGAAAGACAGAAAAACGACTAGCAAACACTTGTTCAAATAAGTTCGTCGAATTCCAATAACCTAGAAAAAAGAATAACTCTAAAAAGCTAACAAAACAGTTAAAAAATGAACGCCAAAAAGCCTAGCTGCCGGTACGAAAACAAGGACGCTAAGATAAAGACCTCAAACCGCACCTAACCTATCTAGCTCGAAACTAATAAAATAAAAGTAATACAAGAAAGAACTAATCTCTATGACACTTTTGGAGGCTTCCGCAGTCGCCAGTCCGTTCGTTTCCGGTTCCCGTGAGCAAACTGAGGAGCGATGAAACACACATCCGCACCACACGGCTGTCAAATGTCAGCTCCGCCGCAAACGGACACAAGCGCCGCGGAGCATCGGTAGTGCGGTATGGTCGTTTTGCCAGCAAATGTACGCTGTAATGCGTTTCGTGACGACAGACACTTGTGTAGCGAGGCTTTAATTTCTTGGTGCCCCCTGCGAACTGTGCGGCAAAGCAAACACGTGACATTGTGACGTCAAAGTGACGTACCATTTGCGGAGAATTTGATTGTTTTTACTTTAACGAAAAACAAGGCCAACGATGACGGAGATAGAACGATGCTCGGATAAGGCGGGAAAATGGACCTCCGTAACTGTTCAGCCAACATTACTTGACATGGATTTCTAGTGTCAAGTTTTACATTTACTGAACAGTTAGAGCATCTTGAACCACCTTATCATAGCATCGTTCTGGCTGCGCCGTTGTTAGCCCAGTCTTTCGTCGCGCGCCATGTAAACGCATTCTGAGGCTTATTTCTGGTTTCTGAACACAAAAGGCCTTCAAGTAAATTCGGCAAGCTCGTGCAATCAGAATCAAATGGCTTGAGGGATTTCACTAAGGGAATGAGTGAAACTGTGCTGCATCGAAAGCCAGGCTTTATTAATTCTCGATTATTTACATAAACGCGTCACGACAATGCAAGCCTTGAACTGTTGGAAAGCGACCACCATTCATTTGTCTCTCATGATCTTCGTGAAATCCTCGTGATAACAAATTGACCTGAGCGTAGGTCTGCAAAAAAGGTACGGTGAGATTATGAAAGGATGAAAGATTTTGCGAACAAGCATAGTACATATCAGTGTCAAAGAACAAAGAAAAACGACCGGATAACTGTAACGCTAGCGTTAGAACACCCAGCTGTAGGAGCTTAGGTAATAAATTCAAATGGGTATTGTTACTATTTAGAAGACAATATTTAGATTGTTACTACTTAGAAGTGAAAATAACTGCGATACAGCTTCGCTCCCTACAGCTAAAATTTCGCACTGTTCGCTATTCGATTCTTTTACTCGAGCTTCATTTGTCGCTGAGAGGATTCAATTTGAGTATACAAATTTACAACTTCCCCACTGAGAATAGGAACATCCCTGTAATACCAGCTAAAGCACATTCAGCGAACGATGGTGCGGTAATGCGACGCAGCAAAGGGAGCGGAACGGGAGGCTTTGCGTAATGCGACACGCGTCTTGGGGGCAATAAAATCCCACATTCACCTTTCAATTAAAATAGATGCAATGAGATGCCGCTCTTGCAGGAGTCTAGCTGCCACTTTTGCGACGTGCCTGGGAGGCCGAACTGGCCAAGCCGCCGAGTTGTGATGCAGCATTTTCCCATTGTCCGAAAATGCGCACGTGCTACCGCAATCAGTTTTTCATCGAGCACGCATACATTTGATATATGTATATATGAATGAATCTATGGATGGATGGATGGATGGATGGATGGATGGATGGATGGATGGATGGATGGATGGATGGATGGATGGATGGAATGGTTGGATGGATGGAATGGTTGGATGGATGGATGGA
>JAJIZL010033759.1:77590-95929 GCA_023969395.1 Amblyomma maculatum
GGACGGACGGATGGACGGATGGATGGATGGATGAATGGATGGATGGATGGATGGATGGATGGATGGATGGTGGCCTTACCCACTGTATCAGCGGCAGCTTACGCCACCTAGCCTATAATTTCTTTTCCCCCTCTCTTAAGCGCGGTACAAGAATAGAAAGGTGTCTCAATTAGCGCTTCGCACGTTGCGCAGAAACCCTCACAGTTCTCGGCACTCCGACCTATGGCATACACGATCACGGGCGCTTTTGGAGCTGGAGACGCCGAAGTAAATTTGGCATCAGTAGGCGATAGAAGAAAATGCTTAAATATTGGGGAAGTATACATGGAGACGGAATGTGAACAATTAATTTAAGCATAAAGCTTAGCCAAAATGAGTAAATAATAGAAAAATAAGACCCATATTTTCTTATAATCCGCAGTGTTTACCAGTAGTTCTCGTGACCTTCAGGTTTTTTAGCACGTGAGAAAGCTTGAAAATTCCCACAAAACGTGCTTGCCACCAGGCCGATAAAGAGATGCCTGTATAGATCGGTCATCTGTTACTTATCAACATGTTGAACCGAAAATATTCAGTGAATTTAGCCCCCGACGTGCATCTTGTCTGAGCAGTGGTATGGACTGAAGTGAAGGATTGTAATTCTTTCGTTATGGCAGGCTGAGCTGAACAAAATCTGATAGCTTCTTAATCGTCATTAAAGACAAGGAACAAAAATAATTTTCAGATTCTTCGCAAAGTGTGAAACTCTCCCAAGGACGACCAAAAGCGCGCATGACTTTTGTGAATCGGACCGCTTGCTATATTGAAACTGCATATATATTGCACTCAGAATTACCCGCGTGCAATTTATTGGGCACAAATCCTTTGATTTATTTTCAAAGAGCAAGAAACGCTTAAATTGGTGTCAGTAGGTAATTTGTGTCACTGGGAGAGTTTTCTGTAGGTTTTACTCTGCAGACGTACAGGTCTTGATTCTGCGCATCGTCTTGAGGACCGTCGAGCAGCTCATAAAACCTACGTGGTTTCTAAGACACTGGAATATCGTGCCTCTCAGCAGACCTTTTTCTTTCCTTCCTTACTTTCGACAAGGTGTACAGAGAAATCAGGAAACATTGTTGGCACTGCATCTTTTGCAAGACACGGTCTCCGCGGAGCACTTACGAGTAGATGGTCCTTGTAGATACCTTCCTATAATTTTGACGCGAGATGAGGCTCTTTGTATTGTCAGGTCAGCCACACACAACGAGCATGGAGGGTGAAAGGCGAAGTTCATCTGGCGCTTACTGTATACATCTGTTTGATGGCGCTTGTGTTGCGCCCTGATTGCCGGCTCAAGTACTACAAAGTAAGCCAACAACCGATATATCATCCTTCCTTTGAGGCTACTCTCTACACAAATAATACAAAAATAACTACTCAATTAACTGTTTAAAATGTTCATCATAAGTCAGGCGTGCCATAGGTCGAACAATTCTCGTGGGCCGCCTGGTTACACATTCACTAGTACTCTGCTCTCTCCCTGGAGTCGTCGCCAGAGAAGATCGCGTATCAGGCAAGATACGCTGATGCTCAACAGGATGAGGAACTTCGGCATCCACCACAAGTTCTGGTTCAGACCCATCAATGCCAGACTCCTCAGTGTCATCTCTCCCCACAAAGGTAACTCTTATCGGGAGGAGGTGCACCATGTTGCGTCGTAACTCCTACCCGTCTTCAGTTATGACCAGCGATGATCATGGAGCCACTTCTTCCTGCACCCGCCCCCCCCCGGTCCCATCGTCCATGCTCCCTCAGTCGCACCATGTCGCCAGTTTGCAGTGGACGCAGATGCCTTCCTCTGCTGCAGTTCTGCTTGTGTTTGACCGGCTGGAGATGCGAAGTCTGGGAGTCTGGTCTTAAGGCGCCGTCCCATGAGCGGCTCGCTTGGACATCGACCGTCTTCCAAGGGTGCAGACCTGTAACTCAGCAAGCCAAGCCAAAAATCTTTATTAGAGCCAGATGTGATCTGTAGCAGGCCAGATTTGAATTATTCCGGCCAACCTATCTGCTTTTCCTTTCAATAGATCCATCTATCTATCTATCTTGAGAATGCGTTTCACAATTTGTACTCCTTTCTCTGCTAGACCATTAGAGCGGGGAAAGTGGGGGCTTGAGGTTAAATGTTGGATATCATACTTCTTGGCAAATTGTCGAAATTACTTTGATGTGAATTGTGGGCCGTTGTCACTGCTGACTTCCAGGGGTATGCCGTGCCTGGGAAACATGCTACCCAAAGCTGCTATGACAATTTGCGCAGTGGTATCACGAAGTCGCTCCACTTCAGGAAAATTAGAGAATGCATCATATACTATCACATAGGACTTTCCATCATACTCAAAAAATCAACTCCTACCCTTTCCCAGGGCAGGGTGGCACATCTCGCATGAGCAGGGGTTCCTTAGGCTGCTGGTAGGCAAATTGTTGGCAAACATGACAACCGCCTATCAATGTTGCAATGTCGGTCGAGAGGTCTGGCCAGAAGGCCAGTCCTCTAGCCCTCGCCTTGCATTTGTTAATGCCGAGGTGACCATCATGAATTTTGTCCAGCATTCTTTTTTGCATAGTGCGGGGAATTACTACTTTTGTTCCTTTGAACAGTACACCAGCGACCTCCGTCAGCTCACCATCAAATGGCTTGTAATGGCCAGGTAATGGGAGGTTTTCTTGGATACAATGTGTCACTTCTGCCAGTTTAGTGTCCTCGGCAGTTTCATGAACCAGTTGCGATCTGGTGGCGTCGTTGACAAAGGAATGCTGAATCTCGACTGCATGCACCTCTACATCCACCAGCTCGGCGCTGCCGGCCTTGCTCATGGTTAGGGCTCTGGAGAACACATCCGGCACCACCAACTGCTTTCCAGGGACATACTGTAAATGAAAGTCATTATCATCAGTCTTAAGAAAAAACGCTGCCAACGGGGTGGCATATCCACCACATTTTTCTGAGCTATTGAAATGAAAGGCTTATGGTTAGTTTCTGCTTGAACATGTCGACCATAAACAATGATGGTGAAAATTGCCTAAGGCAAATCTGACTGCCAAAGCCTCTTTTCAATTTGCGAGTATCGCGTTTCAGCTCTAGCCTAGCCTGTACTGGGAAGCATCACTTGACACCTTCACATGTTTTTCTGGGTCAAACAGTGCAAGCACAGGACTTGAACACAAGCGAGCCTTTAGCGCCTCCCAATCAGCCTGATGTGTATTAGTCCACTCGAAGATTGTATCTTCCATGATGACATCAAGCGTTAGGGTTGTAGCAGCAGAAAGATTGGGCAAATATTTTTCAAAATAGTTTAAAAACCTTATTTCTTCTGCACATCATTATTAGTAGCCGGCAGTGGAAAGTTTTCAATCCTGTGAACCAGTAGTGGATTAGGACAAATGCCTTTGCTGCAGATCATATCACCTAGGAACTCTATTTGCTTTTGGCCTAGCTTATACTTGCTCAGGTTGAACGTGAGCCCCTATACCTTGGCCCTCTCCAGCACTGCCTGCAACCTTTTGTCATACTCATCTCGTGTCCTGCCCCACACAATAACATCGTCAAAACAGACTCTAACCTCAGGAAGTCACTCTAGGATCTGACACATATCTTCTGAAATACCTCTGGGACTGAGGCAATGCCGAATGGCAGCCGCAGGTACTGGTACCTTCCGAAAGGGGTGGCAAAAGTACATATTCTTGCAGTTTCAGGGTTCGATAGGACGTGATGGAAACCTGAGTTGGCGTCCAGAGTTGAGAATCATTGAGCACCAGCCAGCTCTTCCTCAACATCCTCACGTTTAGGCAGCTGATAATGTTCTCGTGTCACCGACGTATTTATAGCCCTGGTGTCGAGGCAAATCCTAAGTTGACTAATCTTTTTCAAAGCAATGACCAAGGGACTCGCCCAGTCCGTTGACCCCTGTACCTTTTTGATTATGTTGGCCTCGGACAAGCGCTTCAACTCTTGCTCTAGCGGTTGTAGAAGTGCCTGGGGCAGCCAAAGAGCTGCTTGTACTGTAGGGGTGGCTCCATCCTTTAGGACCATATGGTACATTTGTTTGACGCATCTGAGGCCACAGAATACCTCCAGATACTCCGACACCACATCGTCGCAGGTGACTGCAGAACCGAGATTAACAAATCCAAAGAGCTCACAGGCATGAAGACCCAGGATGGGACTACGGAATTTCGTGACACTGAAGAACTCGACAACCTGCTCCCTCCCATTGCAGGTCACTGACAACTGCGTTTTACCAGCATGAGCAAATACCCCTCCATTGTAGCTGCGCAAAATTGTCGAGCTCTTCTGAAGCGGCGCTTTGTGCCCCATTCATTTCCATCACGACAATGACAAAAGGTTCCCGTGTGCCCTGATATTATTTTTAACTCAACGTTGATATCTCCCACCTTCGCTTGAGCGAGCCACTCAAACTTGGCTTCCGCGCTGTGGCTGCCTGCCTCAAGAATGTCAAATTTGTCCTCAGTTGTTTGCTCCTCGTGAGCTTCGTGGATGGTTGCTCGTGTGCAAAATGACCGTTTTGGCATTTGCGGCAATCTTTACCTGCTGCCGAGCAAGCTGGCCCCTTGTGTAAAAAGGACACTTGTCGCAGCATTGTCTGGTCACCACTCTTGGCTGCGTCTCCTGTTTTCTGGACCCTTGGTTTACGGAGTGAATCGTTTGCTCTTATTCATTCCACACCTTACTCTGCTTGGTCGATAACTCCTTTGTCTTACACATGTCGACCGCTTTCTCGAGGGTTAAGTCCTGTTAGCGCAACAGCCTTTGTCGGAGTTTCTTATTTGCGGTCCAATATACGATTTGGTCTCGAATCATGGAATCAGCCAGACTGCCGAATTCGCAACTTTGGGCTTTCAGTAGCAGATCCCGGTAAAATGGCTCGAATGATTCACCCTCAGCGAACGATTCTCGCATGCGAACGACGAAACGCTCGTAGGTCTCATTTTTCTTCGGCGATCAGTTAGTTGTTACATGAGGTTTTATGGCGCAAGAGCAACTATGGCTATATTGCGCCGAACACAAGGTTAGATGATTTGTTACGTGAGGCGCTTAAGAGTTATGGTTCTCATATTCGATTTAAAACATTGGCTTTCTTAAGAAATGTACAAACTAGCGAAAAATCGACGAATGCTTGTTCCCCTAAAAGCAATGCAGGATGAAATGGAATCCGTTCATTATAAAATAAAGTAAAATATTTTTCCTGAGATGCTCAAGATGCTCAAGAGGAAATTATGGGGAGTGATGTGTGGTGCCCTATGCATAGACGACATAAAATAACCTCAATAAAACGTTCCTTATGTCGCCACGATTTCCATTGCCCTAAAAAGGGCTTTACAGAATCTAGTTCATCTGGATCTTGCTTGTGCAGCACATGTGTCTGCTCTCTCATTACCTTTAATCCCAACATGACTGGGGACCCAGCATAATGTTATATTGTTTTTGGGACGTTATCTCTACTATGTTGTGTATTATGTTGTCAATTAGGGGTTCAACTGCCTTTTTTTGAGTTTAATGCAGTGAGGACGCTTAAAGAGTCAGTGTAGATAATGCTATTTTTGATGTTTTGATTTCTTATTTTCTCTACTGCAGTACAAACAGCGTAACCCTTACGGAAATCCCATATCTGCTTCAGATATGGAACATATGCTGCCAGATACAAATATATAGGGCAGCAAATAAGTCCTTATCTGGGCCAGATAAGGTCATATATGTACAAAATGTTGCCCTTATATGGCTCAGATTTGGTCATATCATGCAACATATAATCCATATCTGAATGGCTAACGGGACTTTATATGGCTTGATCAGGGGCATATATGGTATCCTCGCAACCTTATGTGGCCTGATAAAGGGCATATATGGCATCGTCATGACCTTATATAGACAGACCAGGGCCATATGCCTGGCATCAACAGGACTTTATATAACCTCACCGGGGCCTTAATTATGTAGGCGCCATAGTTATAGCAATATATGGCCTTCGTCTACCTTCTGCAAATATCCAATATTGGCATCACGTGGTCGAGCTTCAACTTTTCTACACTCAGCATGGCCTGCGTGTTAATTGTATCCAATTTAGAAAATAGCTACGGCTCATATTTCAAATATTCTGCAGATTTCGCTGCACTATAATTATTACACCATGTGTTCCTTAATCCAGGAGGGCGCTGGGTTATAGCTACATCCTCCTCTTTCCGCCTACTAACTCGCATTTTCATTTAAAATGCGGCCGCAGTCCGGTGCCCAAAAGCATGGTCGGTTAAGTTGAGCGATTCAAAATATCAAGAAAATGATGGCAGTTCAGTATACGGCCCCCTCCGCGCTGTCAGACGGTGACTCACCCTCAGAGACAGCTGGCGGTTGCTTTGTCGAGGGCCGCAGTGGCTAGACAGTGACTCCTCCTCTCTCGCGTTCCCCTCTTCTCTCTCAGACAGCGGCGGCCCCTGCGTCGCTGGCTCGCATTTCATCTCTCCTCCTCGCTGCCACGCTCTATACCGCGTAGGCCTCGCGCTCTCCGTTTTGTGTGTGCTTGCTTCTTTCCCCTCCCCCTTTCAACTCTGTTCGCCTAAGCACTTGGTATCTCGTTCCTTTTCGGCGGCAGACATCGGAGTTCGGTCCGGCTGACGGGCGTGCTGCATGTTGTGTATGCTGGTGTGTGTGCGTGTGCCAGCGCCTGTTCGCTATTAGCTGTGTGCATGTAACAAAAATGCGACAGCAAACCTACAAGAACTTCAGTCTGACCGTTGGCACAGAGGAAATTACTGTGTCCCACTGCGGGTGCAAGCTGCCTCCCCAGCCTTGGCAGCGAACCTGATGGTCGATAGAGCTTTTCGGGGATTCTGCGCTGGGTGGCCCGGCCAAATCTTCACCATTGTGTCGGATCGCATCCTCATCGTGCCGCCTCATCTTCACACCCGATCACCAAAACCGTGAGCGTGATACTTCTTGTAGGGAACTAGCACTTGCCAGCCTCAGGATATTGTTCACTTTATTATTTTGATGGAAAATTCATTTTCCAATCAGTAAATTGGATGGTAATTGCCAGTATTTGATATTTTTCCGTACATTTCGTTGCTAATTTTTCTTTCGCTCTAGCAATTTTGACAAATTTCAGTGAGCGGATAGGGCCCTTCGTTGTTTATTATTATTATTATTATTTGCACTACCTAAGTAGCTTCATGCTTGATTTGGTTTAGGGGCAGAGTTGTCGCTGTCATGACAAATGCCATCGGACATGCCTTTTTTTGTTTTCTCTCCTAATTTGAAAAGCAACCACGAGTTAGGCGCGTTCGCTCATTTTGCACTGCAGTCTCTGCTTAAGGTAACACCAGTACTTCCTGACAGACTATATGTACTTTGCTAAGGTTTAGGTATTATCAGCAGTCCCAGCAGTGTGTGTTTTATCGCCCTACGGTTTAGCGGTACCTTTACCGGGTGTCGACAAAGCTTTAAATTTCATTTTAATAGTCTAGTTCGATTAATAGCCGTTTATTTTATTTAGCTGCGCAAGTAAACCAGCTCGAACTAAAAGCATTTACTGGTTAAAGCTCTGTGTGTAAAAGAGCAGAATAAAATGTAATATCTAATTTAATAGGTATGTATTTCACTTTAGCTTCTCGTGTAGACACTATTCTGTTCAGATATCTCATTAGTTTGTTATAGTATCGCGCGTAAATGAGTAGAATCTCAATATTTACTAACAGATGAGCGTGTCTTTGACCCTCGGTATACGCACGTAATTCAGGACCGTCTTTGAGCGATTCCATATAGGCAGGGAAAAAAGCAGGTTTCAAAGCTATTTCCCTGTAAGGTTTGAAATAAAAGGGGAAATTCAGGTTTCCCTTGGCAAACTTGATTGAGCGTGCGTTTAGCTGGAATACTGAAATTGTTTTCTGTGTGTTGTAATAAAGTGTTATGTTGATATGCAGATATATAGATCTATAGTTCAAAACGTACCTGCCATGCGGGCTAGATGTTTAAATCAGAAATTGGGTAGATAAGGCATATCTGACCAGATATGCCTTATCTGGTACTCGAAATGAGGAATTGGGCAGATCAGGCATATACAACCAGATATGCCTTATCTGGTACTCGAAATCAGGAATTGGGCAGATATGCCTTATCTGGCTCAGATCTGTTCTAATATACCATATCTGCCCAATTCCTGATATACCTGATCTGGATTTTTTTTTATAAGTCCAGATATGGCATTTCCGTAAGGGAATACTCTGCAGTGAACACTCATGTATAAGGAGATAGTCTTGTTATTGCTTCCGTTTCATCTTGTACTACTACACCTCCAACATAGTTACTTGTTAGGAAGTCACCCAAGCAGCTTAGCATTCTGCCGCGGATACCTAGTCGGCTAGGTCACGCAGGATGCCGAACCTCCACGTTGTATCGTAGGCCTTCTCCAGATCTAAGAAGTCCCCGATACAATGCTGTTTGTGGATGAACGCTTCCCTGACTGTGTTTTCAAGGCAGACCAGGTGATCAGTAGCAGAAGATTACTTTTTAAACCCGCACTGATGTATATCTAGTAGTTTTCGAGACTGGAGAACAAAAGTGAGTCGGATGTTTATTATACTTTCAAAATATTTTGCGATACAGCTGATTAGGGCTATTAGTCTTTTACTGGCAGGCTTTGTAGGGGGTTTTCCGGGTTTCAACAATGGCACTATTACTGCTTTTTTCCACGCCTCAGGTATTATTCCAGTTTCCCAAATTTTATTAAACAATTTCAACAGGGCCTCTATAGCAGCTTCAAAAAGGTGTACAAGCGTAGCATAATGTATGTTGTCTGGGCCTGGAGCTGTTTTTTTCCCACGTGATAAAACTGTATTTAGTTCTTGTAATGTGATTGGCCTGTTGTATTCTTCATCTGTGCCTGCACGAAAGGGAAGTTTTTATTTCTCTGTTATTGCCTTGTGCTTTTGAAATGTGTCTGTATAGTTTGAAGAGCTTGAAACTTTATAGAAATGCTCGCCTAAAATGTTCGCCTGTTTTTCGAGTGTTGTTTGTGTTCCGGGCGTCGTCAACATTTTAAGAGTAAATGGGGTATGATTGCCGGTGAACTTTCGGATGTGTTCCCACATTTTGTTTTGCAGGGGTTGAGCTGTTAGTGGATGTTATACAATTAGGCCACGAGCTTTTCTCGGCATTTCGCCACACGTACCGCGCTCTGGCTCTTGCCTTTTTAAAGGTGATCAAGTTCTCTGCAGTTGGGTAACGACTGTAGGATGCCCCTCGCTTTGTTCTGTTTCTTTTTTTCTGCTTTGCACTCCTCCGTCCACCATACCTTTTGCTTTTTCCTTGCGTGTTGGGATGTTTGTGGAATAGCTACTAAAGCTACTGATATAATGCATGTAAAAACCTTTCATTTATTTCGTGTATTGTTAATTCTTCGGAGTATTGCTTTCCTAATGTGGCATTTGCTTTAAAAGCTGACCAGTCAGCCAGGTAAAGTTTCCAACGCTGTGGCCTTGTTGAGATGATGGGTATAGAGGATAATAATTTTGAAATGGTGGGTAAATGGTCACTACCCATAGGGTCATCTAAGACATCCCAGTTAAAATCATTAAAAATGAAGGTGATGAAAAGACTAGACCTAGACAGGTCATTTTGCCCGAGCGGGGGCAGCAGTAAATGGGCTTTCCTGTGTTTAAGAGACATATGTTGTTTGATAATGTAAAATCCTCTATTATTTGACCTCTTGTGTCATTACGTTCAGTTCCCCAAAAGGAGGAGTGCCCATTAGAATCCCCAGCAACCCCGTATGGCTCCGATACTTGTTGAGTAAGTTTCTCTAGGTCACTGACTGTAAAGGTTTGGTGTGGTGGTAGGTATACAGAACATATTGTAATTGTTTTGCGGCTGATTATGTTAATGGCCACTGCTTCGAACTTTGTTTTCAATGATATTTCTGTTGCAGGTACCTCACTTCGTGTTATGATTGCGACGCTTCCTGAGAGTCTGTTAGCCTGTTGTCGGTCTCTTCGGAAGGTTTTATATTTTTTAAGGATATTTGCGTTCTGTGGACCAAGGTTATTTTCCTGGAGGCATAACGCCTTCGGTGCCATTGATGTAAGAATATTTGTGATGTCTGTATAATTTCTAAGTAAACCTCAACAATTCCATTGTGTTATGTAAGCCATATTGCGGTGTATTGGGGATTTAAAGCTTAGTTTCGGGTAGAGTTAGCCTTATTTTCCCCTTTTCTTCTAACAAGTTTGGTCGCCCCTGCAACGTAGTTCAGTTGGGGGTGACGTCCATCGCCTCACTGGAGGCGCTGGAAGTCCGCGGTGATGCCACGAACGAACGAGCTTGAGGCCTTCTTCTGGAAGGGGAAACCTTGCGGGCTCCCGACTCCGTGGTCGGCAAGCCCTCTTTTGAAACTGGCAGGGCAGCCTTTGCTTCTTCTGCCTGGGGCGAGCGGGATGGCCCTGCCACATATTCCGAAGTCCCCTTGGAAGATGCCTGATTGCACTGTAGTGCCTCGCCCTTGGACGCTACAACCGCGCAGTCTGGTTTTCCAATAAGCAAAAAAAGATTAGTTTCTGCTAGTCGTTTTCTGGCCTCTGTAAATGAAATGTTCTCTTTTGTTTTGATAGAGATGACCTCTTTTTCTTTCTTCCAACTTGGGCATGATGAAGAATAAGCAGGATGATCACTCTCGCAGTTCACGCAGTGCGGCGCTGGGGCATCACAATTTTCAGACTGGTGGTCTTTGGAAGCACATTTTGCCCACGTTTTGCGACTGCAGCAACTTTGTCATCCGTGGCCGTATCACTGGTAGTTGAAACATCTTCTGGGGTTAGGTATATAATGTCAGACTTCAACTTTCATAAACCCTACTTCAATCTTTTCTGGTAGTATGCTTGACCTGAATGTGAGAATGAGATGTTTAGTTGCTATCTCTTTGTCGTCTCTATGGATCGTTATTCTGTGGACATTTACAACATTTTGTTCTGCAAGTCCTTCTAGCATTTCTTGCTCGCTTAAGTGAAGAAAGTCATTGTCGGAGATTACACCACGGATGGTGTTCAGAGATCTATGGGCTGTGATAGTCACAGCGACGTCCCCAATGCAGTTGAGGTTTGGAAGCTTTGCGTATTGTGTTTCATCGTTTAATTCAAGCAGTAGGTCTCCATTTGCTATTTTTGTGACTTTGTATTTTGGAGCAAGGGCATCTGAGAAACATTTTGCCACTAGAAATGGGGACAAAGTTCAGGCCGGCTTTTCTTCAACTTCGGAGTGTACGACGTGGTATTTAGGGAAGCTTTTCTTTGTTTTTTGACGGAATTCTGCGATGTCTTCAGTGCGCCTTTTTTTTTTGTTTAGGCGACCAGTTTTTACAGCACAGGAAGTCATGTAATGTGTGTGTTGTTCGGCCAAAGTGGCAGCCACCCACCATGGAGCCTAACATGGGGGCAGGACAGAAACTTGCTAACAAGTCCAGTCCATGCCAGCTGTACACCCCAGCTAAAACAAAATATGATATAACTAAGTGTAGTCAGCCACACAAGGTTAACCCTCGCCGCCAGGAAAAAAAGGAAAATCAAGAAAGAAGGAGGAGACAGGATAATGCCAAGAAAAAAGATAGGAAAGGGAAAAATGAAGGGGAGGACAGGAAAAGGCGACTGCCGATTTCCCCCGGGTGGGTCAGCCCGGAGGTGTCATCTACGTGAAGCTGGGGCCAAAGTGGTGTGTTGCCTCCACCGAGTGGCCTTAAAGGTCCAAAACCTTGGAATTGGCTCAACCACCAGGATCCCCTTTTCCCCGGGCACGAGGAGGCCACGTACGACTAAACGTATGGTCAAAATGTTTCTCAGATGCCCTTGGTTCAAAATACAAAGTAAAAAAATAAAGCAAATGGAGACCTACTGCTTGAATTAAACGATGAAACGCAGTACGCAAAGCTTCCAAACCTCCACTGCATTGGAGACGTCATCTACGTGAAGCTGGGGTCAAAGTGGTGTGTTGCCTCCGCCGAGGGGCCTTAAAGGTCCGAACCCTCGGAATTGGCTCAACTACCAGGATCCCCTTTTCTCCGGACCCGGCGGTATCACGTACAGCTAAACGTAGGTACTCGGGGTCTGTGGTTTCGCACACAAACACCTGCTCTAACAGGTGCCCCCTGCGGGATCTTCGGCGATCAGTATTCATAGAACCTGCTTAGAACCCTTTAGAAGGTAGGCTTGCCTTCCATTCCGAACGTGCTGTATAAGTCGACGGCTCGTTCCCTAGCCACGTGCAAGAGCAATGCCATCTTCTGTGCGTCGCTTCCGGCAACCGTCAGTTTTGTCACCGTCATGAAGATTTCCAGGCGTTGCTTGAAACGTCTCCACTTCTTGGCAACGTTTCCGGAGAACTAGAGCGGCTCCGGGGCTTTCAGTCCCTTCATGTCACTGGCGTCTATCCCACATCAGACACCATACATCGTCAGGTCAGTCACACACAGCGAGCGTGGAGGGTGAAAAGCGAAGTTTTATTTGGCGCTCACCATATGTATCTCTTTGGTGGCGCTCGTGAGGCGCCCTGATTGCCGGCTCAACTACTACAAAGTAACCCAACTACCGATACAGCCCTCAACACTTTTCACATAAAACGTCTGAAGGTTGGAGCAAACGTTCCTTATGTGAGATGACATTGCTCCAAACCTTCAAACATTCTTCGTCCTTTGGTGCCGAAAAAAGCGACTTTTCTTTGCTCGACTTGTAGCCTATGGTGTATAGCAGAACATAGCACTTTCGTCTCATCGAGAAGCACTGAAGCACTGTTAGCACCACCATACACACCCACAATCAAAATGCGGTCATGTTTCAGTGAAAAAAACATTACAGACCGAATTAGAAGACCGTGCCGACCAAAACTTACGTTTAAGGCGCATTCACAGCAAGCATACGACGACGACGCAAGCGGCGGGAGCTCTCGCTAAAATAGAGACGCCTTAGATGGATGGATGGATGGATCGAACATAGGAGCGTCCCCTTTGGAACGGGGTGGTATCAGTAGCTATCGTGCTTATTTTTCTCCCTATATCTTAATTATTGTTTTGGTTAACTATGCAATCATTCTACTTATTGTATTTTTGTTTCTACATTATTATAATTATGTCACTTTTCTGCTTTGAAGCAACCAATCTTCCAGTCGTTTTTTTTGCTAGTTTCCACCGCGGTTTATTCACCCGGCCACTGGTATCTCTAAACCCCAGAGCTTCAAGAAGAGTCACTGCGCCTGCATGGACTTCCGGATGGATACCATTACATTCGAGTATAATATGGGCAATTGTTTCACTGGAGTTACCACATACTGCACATGCGTCATCTTAATTGTTAAATTTCTTTTTATAGCTGCGTGTTCTAAGGCACCCTGATCTAGCTTCAAAACGTAGGGCACTGCCTATTGCGTCATCAAAGAAAGCTTCCTTCCTGATCTGCCTTTTCCACTTATGGTATAATTCCACACTCTGTTTCTTTTCCATCGAATTTATCCAATTTTTACCTTCTGTGTTTTTCACCTGTTGCTTAACGCTCTTTATTTCTTCGTCCTTGTGACCGGCATACTTACTGGTTAGTTTCCTGGTTCATTTCCTCCATTGTGAGTCAGCGCTGTTTAGGCATAGGTATTTAAATACTTTAGCTGCTCATCAGTTACTGTCCAATTTCCTCATGCGTTCCTCAAATAATATTTTACTCTGAGCTTCCCGTACTTCAAACGATGTCCAGCCCATATCTCCCTCTACCACCTCATTTGTGATTTTGCCGTGGGCCCCTAGTGCTAATCGTCCGACGGCTCTCTTATTTATTTTTAAAGTCGACTGTAGCTCTGATTTTAGGCACAAAACCACATCTCCGAAAGTAAGCCCGGGCACCACAATTCCTTTCCAAATACCCCTCTAAGCCTTATACCTGTTGTATCCCCACAATGCCATTGCTTCATTATCCAGGCATTTCTTCGCCCTTTGGCCTTAAGCGATTGCTCATGTTTTCCAATGTACGCCAATCCTTCGTTTACCCATACCCCGAGATATTTACATTTTGCTACTCTCGGTATTTCATGGCCTTGTATTCTAAGACCCTGATCAGTTGAGCCGTTGAAAATTATCAGACCCAACTTAACTGTGCTAAAACGGAAGCCTAGAGCGTCCCCTTCGTCTCCGCAATACTTACCTAGAGTTGGCAATTCTTCCAGACTCAGCTAGCAGTACAATATTGTCTGCATACGTCAAAACGGGGAGGCGCTGCTCTACCGCCTTTCCACTTAATCTATATGACAGGCTAAAACCTAGGTTACTTTCTTGTATCTTCCGTTCTAGGTTTATCATATAAAGCATGAACAGCAGCGGGGATAGATGACAACCTTGTCTTAATCCTCTGCATACCTTGACAGTTTCCGTACTTCTTATCCCTTCCCATCTAATTTCTACTTTGTTATCCTGGTATATTTCCTGTAGGATCTTATCTCATAACTGATACCTTCTTTCAATGTGTTCCACGGGAGTTCCCAGTTTACGTTGTCGTACGCCCCGTTTATGCCCAGGAAGGCCAAACACAAAGGTCTATTTTCCACTCTAGATATTTTCATGCATTGGGTAAGCACGAACAGGCTATAATCTAAGCGCCTACCATTTATAAAGCCGTTATTTAGTTCTCCGAGTATCTTGTTGCTTTCTACCCATGCTTGCACCTTTAATTTCACCGCCTGCATGGTCAACCTGTACATAACAGAAGTTATGGTAATCGGCCTGTAGGATTTTATGTGCATCCTTTCTCCTTTTCCTTTATAAATCAAATTCATTTTACTCTGTCGCCAGCTGTCCGGAATTTGCTTATTCGTTATGACTGTTTCAGAAGCTTTTAATATCGTTTCCTTACTTCTTGGACCAAGTTCATTAATCACCTTGATCGGAATTCCATCTTTTCATGTAGATGTGTTTCTAGGAATATGTTTTTGTCTTTTTCCAGTTTAGATTGATCAGTTCTAAGCTGCTTTGTATTCTGATATCTTGTGTTGCTTCCTGATTTGCGGAGATTACCCTATCGTCGCTCTTAAATGACTCGGCTATAACTGACGTAATGTAGGTCACTGCGTTTTCTCCCTTTAAACAATTTCCCTCGTTATCTGTAATCCGGTCCTGCTTTCTTTGATTCTGTTTATCTAGCCAGCTTATCTGGCTCCTAAATTTTCTTGGTCCGCCTCTAGAGGCATTCTGTATGTCAGCCATCCAGCGATCGGTGGACTGCTTTATTTTACTTTGGACGAGGGCCTGTTCATCAATTTTCTTTTGTCGATATGATTCCTATTTTTGGTCGATTTCCTCCTGAGATACCTGTGCTTTCTTTTGCCACTCGGTGTTCCCTTGAAGCAGCCCGTCGTTGTTCAATAGCTTCCCTGATTTCCTTATTCCACCAGCTCCGTGGCTTCCTCGTTCCATTCCAGCGGTTTGCTACTTTAACCTCCTGAATTTTCCTCCTTATGAGTAGTTCTACCTGTTCATAATCCCAGTATTCCATGGGGCTTTTCTCTATTGCTTCCTCTATGTCTCCTGCTATGTGCATTATTTGATCGTCGTTTAATTTTGCGTTTACGTTTTGTCTAAGTTCCATTTCTCTTTTCATTAAGAGCCCCACCTGCAGACTAATACGTTTATGATCTCTTCCCAGACTACACTCCCCATCTTCGTCTATTTCCATTTTTGTGACCTTGCTATAAATTCCTTGCGACATTAGACAGTAGTCAATGGTCGTCTGCCTGTTGCGGAATTCCCACGTGATTTGTCGTTGTGTGTTGTGTTGTGTTGGGTTTTATGGCGCATAAGCAACTAAGGCTATCATGCGCCAAGAGCAAGGTTAATGTATGTTTTGGTTGCAAAAGAGGCAATGGATATGCTGAATATCTATAGTTTGTTTAAAAAGTTTCCTTCTTCTAGGAAACTGAAAACATGCTTGGTCTACAAGTGCTCTTTCTCCTAAAAGCAAGGTGTGATGGAATGGGATGGTATGATTGTAAAATATAGTAAAATGTTTTCCCCGTAGTGCCTCCAGTTTTGAGCATGTAATTAGAATGTGGTTTACAGTGAGTATCTCGTCGCATTTTTTACAGGTCGGTTTGTTATGTTTCATTAGCAGAAAGTTATGTGTAAGATGTGTATGTCCAATACGAAGACGGCGTACTATCACTTCCATAAAACGTTGTTGATGTGTGCTCGATTTTCATTCTCCTAGTACAGGCTTTATGAGGCGCAACTTATTATTTTCTTGGTTGTTCCATCTGGACTGCCATTTATTCATCTGTTTATGTTTTATTAATGTCAAGCAATCACTATGTGGTATGTTTACTTTCTGAATCAATTTGTTGTGGGCAAGTGCAGCACATTTGTCTGCTCTTTCATTGCCGCAAATGCCTACGTGACTAGGGACCCAACAGAACACTATTGTCACGGACAACAGGGCTAGACTTGACTAAAACGCCGGGACGAAGCTGTACCAGCAGGCGAAGTTCGGCACACAGCACGCGAGAGTCAACTTCAGTGTCCTCTTCTTCCAGGCGCAGCAAGAACATGGGGACACCAGGTGGCATTACTCCCCCTCTTAAAAACGAAATAAGGGACGGAGCGCGAGCGATGGCCAATGTAAGCGAAACGAAAGACCAGCACATTGACAGCATAGATAACGGAGGCGGGGTAAGGTGCCCTACGCGACAACGAAACAAGCGCATAGCGCACTACCGCGTGAAATAGGGCTTCAGGCGGACAACGTGCACGACCTCGGAGCGTGGTTGCCGACGCGAGGGCTGCACAGTACCCACTGGACGAACTTCGTAAGTCACTTCCGTGACTCGGCGCAGAACTTCGTAAGGTCCGAAGTAACGGGAAATCAGTTTATCACACAAGCCGGGCCGACGCACCGGGGTCCACACCCAAACTTTCTCTCCAGGATGGTATGCGACGTGTCGATGACGGAGGTTGTAGCGGCGTGCATCCGTGTCCTGCTGTTGTTGAATGTGAATGCGGGCAAGTTGACGTGCTTCCTCAGCGCGCTGAGCAAACTGCTCGGCGTCTGGCGTGAGTGGATGATCATCTGTGCAGCTCGGAAGCATGGTATCCAACATCGTCTGAACGTCACGTCCGTAGACTAGGCGAAATGGTGTAAAACGCGTCGTCTCTTGGGTGGCCGTGTTGTAGGCATATGTGATGTAGGGGAGAATTTCATCCCAGTTTTTGTGCTGCGAGTCTATGTACATTGCAATCATGTCGGCGATGGTTTTGTTGAGTCTCTCCGTGAGGCCATTCGTCTGCGGGTGATATGCAGTAGTTTTTCGGTGGCTGGTATGACTAAGCTCGAGCACGTCATGCATGAGCTGTGCCGTAAACGCGGTGCCTCGATCGGTTACGACTAGGGACGGTGCACCATGACGCAACACGATTTGCTGCATAAAGAATTGGGTGATCTCAATTGATGTGCCCCGCTGCACTGTCTTGGTTTCCGCAAAACGTGTGAGATAGTCAGTCGCGACTATAATCCATTTGTTACCCATCGATGACAGCGGAAATGGGCCCAGTAGGTCGATGCCGACTTGGTCAAACGGCGACCGAGGTGGAATAATAGGTTGGAGCAAACACGCGGGCTTGAGAGGAGGCACCTTTCGACGCTGACACTCGCGGCAGCCTCTGACGTAGCGATGGACAGCGTCAGAAAGTTTAGGCCAATAATAGGCTTGACGAACTCGAGCGAGTGTGCGTGCAAAGCCCAAGTGGCCGGATGTGGGCTCATCGTGGCAAGCAAAAAGGATATCGTCGCGAAGGTCGGCCGGCACGACAAGGAGGTGCGCTCGATCAGCAGTGCTGGAGTTTTTCTTGAATAAAACGCCATTCCGAAGACAGAATGCAGACAGGTGCCTTCCAAACTGACGGGGGACGTCAGCAGCGCGACCCTCCAGGTGGTCAATGACAGGTCGAAGTTCTGGGTCAGCTCGCTGTCGGGTCATTATGTCTGAGGCATTCACTAGCCCAAGAAACCCTCTGTCATCCGTGACGTTATCGACAAATTCGATGGGTGCCCGGGAGAGCGCGTCAGCATCTTCGTGCTTCTGACCAGATTTGTACACAATGGAGTAACCAAATTCTTGGAGGCGAAGGCTCCATCGTGCTAGGCGCCCCGATGGGTCACGGAGATTGGCCAGCCAACACAAAGAATGGTGGTCAGTAACGACTTTAAACGCACGGCCATAGAGGTAAGGCCTAAATATCATAGTTGCCCACACAACCGCGAGGCATTCCTTTTCCGTAGTGGAAT